>MPVS01000281.1:2398-30369 GCA_001931775.1 Fomitopsis pinicola
GCGCTGCAGCGCGTCACTGCCATCGTTGATACTCACCATGGTGTTCGTGTGCTGCAGCCTGTCCCTGTCACCATGTATACTCTGACCTAGTACCTCGACGGTGATGCACTGCAGCACGTCACTGTCAGACACTACACTACATACAAATGTGGGTGTATAGGGAGACGGTGAACATCACGTGATACCTTACCACGTTCCTAATTAGGACAGGTCACCTTCCTAATCGGGACATAGGACCCCTCCCTCAAAGGAACCCAAGTGAACGAAATCCCCTATAATAGCGGATTGGGTTCTACGCATCTTGTGGTTAGACCGTGATGTAAGCATTGCCGTCTGGTACGTGTTTGTGCATGCGCATCCGCGTTCGACGGCGGACCACGTTTCCCTACTAGCCACGTTGTAAGTTCTGCGACGTTCGCCCAATCGAGAGTACTAGATGATTTGGTGTACGGCACCTGTCGTATATATCAATTGGACAGCCGTGAAAATGCATGCGCAAAGAAGTGTGCAATGGTGGATGTTCTGGCGGTTACACGGGTTGCCTGCGAGAGACAGTGTCACATGAGCAGCCGACTCCCCGTCCTCCGCAACATCCGTCCCTCGCCCTTGTCGCTTTATGCGGCCTCCTCGTCGTACGCGGCGATGAGCACTTGATGCATCGCCAACATCTCCTCCTCATCAGTTATGCTCGAACCGACATCTGACGACCTGAGCGCCGACTTAGCTCAGTGTCCCCTCCCTCCTCAGGGTCTCCTCCCGCATGCTCCCACCATTTTAGCTGACAACCTCACGAATACTTTTTGGACGGCGCGAGACGAAGCTGAAAAAGCAGTAAGCTTGCTCACCATACAGCTTCACTCGACCGCCTCTCATCCCCGAGGCATCCTCAGAGTTCAAACTGGACACTGACCTCGACCGCACGGACGGCACTATTCACCCATCCCTCTTGCAGTCTGCCCTGGATAGCGGCTCGCCTGTTGCACCTCGGATGGCCCTCTTAAGTACTCACTCGGTGCGTCATCCTCCCACTTATTCAGCAACCCTTTCCCGCATCAGACGCTCCCGCCAATCGGCGTGCATTTCGACGGCTGCAAGATTTCACCAACGACCCCGGAGGACTTCCCAGGTTGGATTGCGCCGGAGAGTTGGGCGGTGGAGAAGGAGGGCGAGGAGCACGCGTCTGCGGCAGCCGAGTCCAGCGACGAGGAGGTCGTGTGCGATCCCAGAGGCTCGCGATCAAGGCGGCGGAAACAGCGAGGCTGCAATACGCTGAGCATCATAGGTCGACCTCCGCAGCAGGTAACAACGTATAAGATGACGAATATATGTCGCGAATGGGATGTATCATGTCGTCGCGTGCGAGCTCAGTGTCCCTGTCGCGCAGCTCATGGTCTCGCTCAACAAGAAGCTCGAGCTTAACCCTGACCGAGACTCTCATAGTCTATATCACCTGAAGGAAAGGTGCGTCGTCTTGTGATATGTCACCGCATCTTCCGGGAAAGTTTCTTCCTCAACTCGCACGAGGACGGTGTCGGATGGGAGGCGAGAGACACCGACTGCGATGAAGAACACTCGGACGACGGCGACTTTGACGCAGATGTGGAGTATGACCGGGAGTGTTGAGCTCAGAAAGCCGCACCCGAGGTCTGTCAGTCGTGGCAGCGGGACCTTGCTCAATGCCAATTGAACCAAGCATACTAGTGCAAAGGAATGTCGAGGAGACGTGTTGGAGTCATCATTGAATGCCGTAGATCTTCGGCACAAGCGATCCGCCCGGACAACTTTGTCGGTGATTGTTCTATGCACACAGTACCGGCTCGTCAGTGTAAACACACAACGTGGAGGTGGCATAGTAGCGGCAAGCTCGTAAAGATTTCGTGCTACATTATAGCACAAATCGTGGCAGCACCGAGCACGTAGATCGGCGGCTTGATCCACTAACACAACTCGACTCCCTTCAAGTTGACTAGATTGAGGTGACGGTCAGCAGAGTCGGATGGAGGTCTACACTGTATCCTCGACGAGACCCACCTGCGTCGGAGTCCATACGAAGAGGCGCCACGGAGAGCCGCTCTGATCAGTGGCGGCGGCGGTATCCTGGGGCACCGCGCTCGAAGGAACGGTCTGTGACAGAGCTTCAATGCGCCGTGGTCGCAGCGGAACTATAAGTGTGGACGCACCGGGGCGGGAGGCTCGGCGGGTGCGGACTGCACGAACCCGAAGAGCGCGAACGCAAGGGCAGCGAGTGGGGCGAGTGGGACGTGCATTGGCTTGGAGTGCAGTAGGCGACTAAGGCAGACGCGCTATATGTTGACGACGCGGGGAGCGAGCACACCTTACATCCTACTGCAGGGAGCTATTTGTACTTTGGGCAACGCGCCCGCGGCCCGCGGTCGTCGCGAGAAGGAGGTTGGTGAAGGATGCCATCCGTCGCGGAGGGAGTAGCGAGCTGATGGAAAGATAGGAAACGGACGGGCAGATGCGCAAGGGATGCGTGCTCACAAGGAGAATCAGCGCGCGGCCGCACCGAAGGGGCCCCATAGCACCCGACGACATACTCGCTGCGGCCTCAAAGCTAATAAGATAGCATCCTGATTGTTCGTGAGTGGGACCATGCAAAGGGATGTATAGAGCAGCAGATAGACGCAAGGTTGATTGCGCAGAAGAGATGTAGATTGAACGCGCACCGTCCCTTCGGTTCGTCAAGTTCTAACAAACACGTCATCTTGCTGTTTGCCGCTAGGGACGGTAGTCCTTATAACGCTTGCGATTCCCGCAGGGCGAGGCGGCTGGAGGAAGCTGTGTTCAGTGGTTCGGCGGACGCGGACACCAGGCACGTACTCATGCCTGTCGGTGTTTCACTTGACTCCCGTAGCCTCGGTTCCCGACGAGTGCAGTGCGTCATCTGTAGGGACAGAGAGGCGGCTTGTCGGAGGAGCGGCGGAGGGTAATTCCATGCCTGCGCGGGTGCATCCAATGCTAAAGCTGGGTGCCCACAGCTCAGCCCGGCGTTATCATATACGTCGAGAGATCAGTCTGTCGTCTATATGCGGCAGGGCGACCTCTGGTGACGACCCTCTCGCAAAGTCTCACCTTCTCCCATACGTGAGGTGCGTCGGAATTCGGAAGACAGAGCACTGTTGTACGGTCAGCGTGTGCTGTACGAGGCACCGCACACGATACGTTTAGTCTGGACGAGGCTCACCCTTGACGTAATGCCGCCCACCCATCTAGCCATCAATGCACCATCGCCAGATGAGAAGCCTCGACGGATGGCATCCTTCACGCGACGACCACGGACTGTGTCCGCGCGTGTAAGGGATGGAGCGAGGGGAGCCCACCTACCCTGAAAGCGTTCGCGACCTGGTGTCAGCGGCCAACGCGGGTCCCTCTCGCCCTGTATAGAGGCGGTCAGTACTTGTCGTCTGGCGGATCGGAGTCGCGTGCTAGCAGATGCTGTTCTCGGCGCGCTGGTAGGATGAAGAAGTCGGGGCGGGCGGTGGCCAGCTTGTGGCCAAATGCTCAATGACGGCTATGGGCACGAGAGTCGTGAATGTGCTTACTCATGAAAGCCTCGTAAGAGCGGCATGAGCACCGCCGGCGAACAGAAGGGCGGGCTACGCGTCTTGCCCCCGGTGTGACTGCAGGCAGCAACACTTCCGTACCAGCCGCCGTCCGTCGTGCACGCAGACAGCGACGAACGACGTCAGAGACTGGCCGGACGGACCGAGGCCGGCGGGCGAGGCGGTGGCGGTTGCTGCGGAAACGCGAAGGGCGACCGCCGACATGGCCGGTGGCCGGAGTGGCTGGCCATGGCGCGAGTGGCGGGAGGGGCGAAATAGGCGCGGCGTGTTGGACACTGCCCACGACGTTCATCTCCTTCTCCTTGCTCTTCGTCTTCCTGCTGGCTCGGGCCTCTGTCTGTCCACACGCTTGTACACTAGTCCTCCTCATCGTCCTACCCGGCCATGGCCCCTTCCCCTGCGTCCTCCACTTCCGCCGCTGCCTCCGCCTCCTCCTCCGCAACGGGCAAGTTTAGCGTCGGTAGTGGTGGCAACCTCAAGGTCCGTCTCCATCCTCCCTCGCGTGCGCCACTCTCACCGTCTTCTCCTCCAGATCGTCGGCATCATCTTGGCCATCTCCAGCGGCCTCCTCATCGGCTCCAGCTTCGTCTTCAAGAAGAAGGGCCTCCTTCGCTCCCAGAAGGGCCATGCCGTTGGAGAGGGTGTTGCCTACCTCAAGTCGGTCCGTCCTACCTCCTCTTCTCTCCCTTCTCCGCTCATCCCTCTCCCTCCTAGCCACTATGGTGGGCTGGCATGACTAGTGCGTACTTCCCTATCCCCCACCATCATTCACTCACCTCTCCCAGTGATGATCTTCGGCGAGCTCTGTAACTTTGTCGGTCCGTCCCCCCCCTCTCTCTCTCCTATCGCTCCTCCTCACCCTCCACCAGCCTACGCCTTCGTCGAGGCTATCGTTGTCGTCCGTCTCTCTCTCTCCCACTTGCATCCCTCCGCTTCCTCACTCTCTACACAGACCCCCATGGGCGCCCTCTCCGTCGTCATCTGCGCCATCCTCTCCCACTTCTTCCTCTCTGAGAAACTCTCCTTCTTCGGTTGGCTCGGCTGTGGTCTCTGCATCGTCCGTCCCCGTTTCCCTCCCGTCCCTTCTCCGCTCTGACCGCATGCCCATCACACAGATTGGCTCCGTCGTCATTGCCCTTAACGGTACGTCGTCCTCTTCATTTACTCCGCCGTCAAATCCCAGGTCCCTGGCCAGCCTCTGCGTTTGTATTCACCCTCCCCGTCAAATCGCCATCCCGGTGATAACGCGCACCACCACCACTTTCTCGCTCTTCTCCTCCGAATGCCACCGCAGCGAGGCACATCTTTCCCGCGCATCCTTCTACACACATTGTCCCGCTTCAGCACGCTCTCATCGCCTCTATTACCATGTCCCACATCGCGGGGGAGCTTTCGTCTCTCCCGGCATGTTTCTTTGATCGTACCTCCAGGCACCACTCAACGGGCCGTCTGCGCGAGAGTCTCTCTACAAATTCGCCTTTGCACCGCGAAGCCTCTCGTACTCAGACTCTCCGCCGGCAATCTCTGTCCTAGTGGCACCCCAGAGCACGATAGATGGATGGATAGAGCTCATCGTTCCTGGGCGGAGTAGCCCTCGTCTTCGCGCCTCGATGGGCCCCAGCTGTCTGCAACGACAGCCGCATTCATTATACCTTCGCGGAATGCGCTTCACGTCCGAGTGATCGTATTCGTCCTCGTCCTGACCAACTCCGATGCCCTGACGTCCCCAAACGACATGCGTGTGCGCATGCCCAACCTCCGCCGCGTTCCGCCTACCGCTCTGCCGTCATGTCATGCTCACTCTTCGTTCCACAGGCCCACAGGAGGACACCCCTGGCCAGATCCGCCAGTTCGAGAAGATGTTCATCGCCCCTGGCTTCCTCGCATACGGCTCGACGCTCATCGTCGCCTCTCTTGTCATCATCTTTGTCCTTGCTCCCCGGTGCGTCCGCCGGCCCCGTGCTTCGTTCGCCCTGGCCCTGACCCTTCTGACCGCGCGCTCGCTCGCTCGCAGGTACGGAACGAAGAGCATGCTCTGTTACATCATGGTCTGCAGCATGATTGGCGGCATCAGCGTCAGCGTCACGACCGGCCTCGGCGCCGCGATCGTGACGAGCGTGCAGGGCGATAACCAGGTGCGTGTCTTTCCGCCCGTTCGCTCGATGGGGCAGCCGGTCATGAACCCGGGTTCGCGCACAGTTCAAATTCTGGTTTACGTATTTCCTCCTCGGGTTCATCGTCATCACCCTCGGTGCGTCGCGCCCCCCTCTTGTCATAGCGGGCCAGTTCATCTCACGCCCCCTCTGTGCGCACGCGCTCCCAGTCACCGAAGTATTCTACCTGAACAAGGCGCTGGCGCTCTTCAATACTGGTGCGCCCTTCTAACCCCTCTCTGGCCCCGCGCAGTTTGACTGATCCCTTGACAGCTATGGGTGCGTTCTTTTCTTGGCGCCACCGCGATCGCTGCGCTGATGGGCTTGACCCCCACCCTCGTTTTGCAATGCAGTTACCCCGACATACTACGTGATCTGTGCGTCTCGCCCATGTCAGCCCGAGCCCTACTAATTGGCGCTGCTGCGGCCCTCCTTCCCGCGCAGTCACGTTCTTCTCGATGCTTACGACGATCGTGCTCTTCCAGGGCCTGAGCGCGCCGCCGACGCAGATCATCACGCTCGTGATGGGCTTCCTCGTGATCTGCTTCGGGATCACGATCCTGCAACTCTCCAAGATCGACCCCACGGAGCTCCGGCTCGACCGCCGCTCGACGATCCTCCTCCAGGCCGCGCAGCGCGAGACGGAAGGCATGGACGAGAAGAGCATCACCGCCATCGAGGACCCCGGCATCGACGCGCTCCGCGGCACGTTCGGCATGGTCGGGAGCGTCATCCGCGCGCGCAGTGCGAGGCGGATGAGCATGAGCAGCAAGGGCAGCGTGCGGAGCAGTAGGTTCAGCAACGCACCACCCCTCCCTAGTGACCCCCTCGCGGGGCTGAAGCGCCACCAGCTGTGGGACGCACCGGTGCCGTCGCGCACGCCGAGCATGGCGGACGTGAGCGTGGCGGGGACGGCGCTTGACGAGCGGAGCTCTGTATTTAGCGGGAGCCATTTGAGCAGCGTCGGCGCGGTTGTGGGCACGCCGCGGGAGCGCAAGCAGACGATCAAGTTCGACAAGGAGGACGTCGTGCACTCGTACCACGTCCCCGGGAGCGGCGACAACTCGGCGACGCATGAGCGGCGCGGGGCGTCGCACTACCCGACGATACCCGCGAGCCCGAGCGTGAAAGCGGTGAGTGGTGCTTGGCGTTCGTGGTGCAGTGACTCACGCGGGTGGGTGACGCAGACCCCGACGAAAGAGGGCGACGAGGCGCAGGTGCTCACGCTGCCCGTGACGAGCTCGCTCGACGACATCTCAGAAGAGTCCGGCAACAGGACCGCCCCGCCGCGCCTCGGGCTCACCGCGACCGACCCGTTCCACCCGTCCGTGCAAGACATCTTCGACAACACGCCGTCGACCGCACGTGCGGAGTACTTCCCGACGTANTGTTGTTGGGCGTCGCGGCGCGCGCGAGACGAGATTGCGGTGGGCGATGCGATAAGCGGGCCATCCCCTCTCCGTACTACCAGATTTTGACGTTCTTTGGAACCGGCGCGGCGGTACCTCTCCCCCTCCCCTATCCTATTATCTCGTCATCTTCGATTCTGGACTAGGACCTCTGTGTTCACACTATTGTATTGTACCTTACACACGATGTCGTAGAGTGTGCACGAATGGTGATACGAGCTGATGCCCACCATCCTACCCTGGCCTAGCGGTACCAAATGGTGTGGTCGAGCACCTGAGATCTCGAGTGCGATCCGTGCCCATCGTGCAATGGTTCTTGTGGCGCATGCATATGATGGAGGAGTCGTCACTGCAAGCTGTCAGTCAGGGTCGGAGTGGGTGGGTCTCGAACGCGATGCAAGAATTCGAATGACATGCTGTGTAGCTTTGGACTACTACAGGCGCGGAATGGGTACATTGCCCGTATAACATAACGTCGACGGTGGAGTGCAAAGGAGCGACCGAGCTATTACAGTAGTGGTAGGGTACGGCGTGCCTTGCCTTAGTCCAACGGGAGTCCGAGCTAAGCAAGACTAGTATGGTCCGACAGGGAACAGAAACAATGAGGATGAATGATCACGTCCCGGCGAAATACAGATATCTAACACAGATGGCATGGAACGGCATGACATGGTAGGTGATGCAGTGGCTTATGATGGTCATGTTACAGGAACGACAGAGCGCGATGGGTGAGAGCGAAGGTGCGAATGGCTATCAAGATGCGAGAAAACCGGAGAGTGGAGGCTGTGGAGCGCAGGGAAGGCCGTATGCGTAGCAAGGCAGCCTAGCGACGAACGTGAAGGGGAAAAGTCCGGCGGCGATCAACGTCGGGGTCAGATCATGACAAGATAGCAGGGATGGTGGGTACGGTCAGCGTGTCTCGGTCGTACAGGAGCTTCGGCCGCATCCCGCGCCGCGACGCCTCGGGGTACACACACTTGAGATTGCGCCGCGCGCACTGACTAATCAGAGCGCGGTCAGTCACGCCAGACATTCAGCGAAGGCGAAGCAGGCCACACTCACTTGCAGGTCCTGTCCTTCTTTCCCGGGGGCGGGCTTCCACACGCGATCTTGCGCTTACGACAGAAGAAGCACGCCAGCGTCAGCGGCTTCTTGGGCGTGTCCTCGACGGGTGCAGAGTGACGTAGCGGCGCCGGGGGCGGGGGCGGGGGAGCGGTTGGTATGGAGAGCACTTGGTACGGTGGCTGCATCGGGAGGGACGGAGGACCGACGTCATCGCCGCCGCGGTAGTCGTGATGCTGCTGCATAGAGATAGGCACGGGGCGCATCGACTTCGGCTGTGGGGCATGTATTGAGGGCGGATGTTGAGAAGAGGGAGAAGGCGAAGGCGAATAGTCGAAGGTGGGGTACACGTAGCGGTCGTGCCTGGGAATGGAGCTAACCATAGCGTGGCCGTGGGACGACACGGGCGAGAGCGAGGCTTCCGAGCGAACTGAATCCGCAAGTGTCGAGCAGTACTGCAGACCGCGCTCGCGGTGGTCGTGCGCGAGGTATTGGCCGGCATGCGCGGCCGCGAGGCCCCCAAAGTGGCGGTCTATGGCATATGTGAGTCACCGACGCCACTGCTTCAAAAACGTGGTTGACGACCTACCCAGTGGGATATGGTCGCCACGACCAGGATACGAATGCGGAGAAGCGTGCAGGTCGTGTAGGTACTGCCCGCCGGCGGCACTGCGCGCGATCGGGACGCCCTGCCGCGTTTGGACGAACGTCGCGTACTCGCCGCCGAGGACGGTGCCAGACAGCACATCTTGCTGCTCAGCAGAATAATTGCACACAAGTACGTCTGGCTCGTTCTGTAATGCGCGACCATGTGGGTCATCAGCATCGCAAATTCGACATTGCGAAACAATCAAAGGCCTCACCGGCGCCGGGAAGCTACCGCCATGCGAACCGCACGCTACAGAATAATCGACCTGCCCAGACCTACAACCGCCGTTATCGTAGTCGATGCCAGGCGACGAGTATTGTGCATCGAAGCCGTGGACGGCGGGATGTGGCGGGAAGAATTGGTCAGAGACCGCCGACGTTGGGCTATCGGCAACAAAATCCGCGTCCTGCACGGGTCCCCAGCTATGATGATGCAGCGCCGTATCGGAAGTTGTAGAGTATTGACGGCCGTCGTTGTGCGTACTGTCAGGGCATGGGGCAAAGCCATACAGACCGGAAGACAAAGCGGGAAGTGACTGGGGTTCTCCGAGGCCATGTTGAGCCCCCGACTGCGGCAAGTAATGGCCCTTTATCGCGTCAAGATTCAGCCTGGGCTCGCATGTGCACTCGGCTGTCACATACCTGGCTGCACCCGTAATCGTAAGAGATATCCGAGTAAGGGTTGGAAATGTAGGGAGCATAGGCACCCTGGGGGGAGTCGAAAGGGTCGGACTGTCGCGATATGTCATGGATGGGTGATTCGAGTAGACGAGAACGCCTGGCGATGTTGACATGCGCAATCGGAGAGTGCGCATCGAGTGGGGAGGCCAGGGAGTCGGAATCGGACTCTGCGTCGGTGGCGCTGGACGGAAGCAAACGCGGAAGCATGGTTTGGTGGCGAGATGAGTGGTCCGAAGCGTACAGCGGATGGGCTGAAGCGAGCTCGGCCAAGTTGAGAGTGAGGAGAGAGGAGACGAACTGAGAGGTCGGATGAGGGCTTATATTTGATTTCTATTAATGACCCTGGGTGGATTAGAAGTCGGCTGCGTCGGGGAGAGGGGGCGTGTTCTGCAGGCGCCAAAGCTTCTGGCCAAGGGATCCTAGGCCAAGTCATCTGATGGGCCGACGCTCTTAAATCGTCCGCCAGAACGGTCACAATCCAAACGCCACGCACCGTGTTTATCAAGATTCAGATCCTGCTCGAGCCACGCCTTTATCGTCTAGCCCATCACCCTTTCTCTTTCTCCCTAAACTCTGCGGGATTTGCTTCCGCGGCACCCCCCGGCGTAACGCCACGCGATCACTCGGCGGGCTAAACGGTTCAGTAATAGCCCAGCTTTGTAGCGGTCACAGCCATCCCGACACCGGCTTCTGGCATAATGGATCTCATCTAGATTCGGGCCTCCGAAAAGTGACGGTGTACGTACATAATCTAGGATATCTCCCTCGGCGGTTCCCTGTGCACGCCTTGCCTTTTCTTGACGCCTTTCTCCTCCACCCGCTGATCGCCATGCCGTCTGTCTGAAAGTCAACCTCGGATTCTAATCATTGTCGAAGCCTCCCCCAGCCTCGCTTCCATCTCCCAGGCTGCTGCCTTGCGACCAGCCCCCACCCAAGGTTTACTTTAGACAACGACACGTGCTTCCTGCGCCTTCCTCGCGTATTAAGTGAAGCTTGTTCCCGTCCTCGTAAGGTGTTTCGAACCACCTCATTCTCTCGCGCAATCAGTGCGCGCGCGCAGCATGCGCCACATGCGCCAGGGCGGCGCACGATCCACGCAGCGAGGCACAGCCCTCGGTGCCGGTATTCGTCGCTCGAAGGGGCAGCTGCCAGTGGCCGTGGACGTGTCAGGCGCAACCATGCAGCGCGCAAAGTTGGCGCCTATCATAAGTCTTTGTCTATAGACCGTCGCCGATTTGCTACACGCTGTCGGTTTGTCAGACTCATTTGTAGTCGCCGTGCGGCACAAGGCTGCCAGTGCGGACGTTGAGTTTCAGTCTTTGTCGTCGTGCGCGTCTTCACTGAACTGACCAGCTCCACAGCAACCATTTGTATTCTGCGAAACATGGTCAGCGGTGAGAAGACCATATATAGCGCCACTCCTTCCAGAATATAACCCGACTTGGAAGCCAAAGTTGCACACACCCAGCTTGGGACCTGACGCCGTCCGTCCGAAGCTAATTATGCCCTGCGAAGCACGCTGGGCGAAGCACGCTACTCAATACGTGGTCGCTTCAGTCGACAAGGAGCGTAACGCGTTAGCTCATACAACAGATCGATGTCGACTAGAGTAACGTATGCCGTCAGTAGCATCCTCGGATAGGAAACCCGAAGCGACTCGCCGAAGACGCTGTGAGCACTCACACGAAGCCAGCTGATCCCGTAGCGATAGCGTCCACAGCGTTGTGCCGCCATGTTCTAACGACCTGTTCTCGCACTCGAGACGCAGACCAGCCGTGCGATACTCATGTAGGAAGGAAGGAAGGTCCTTCCGGAGCGGGGGTGTACCGCCGGCTGGAGCAGCAAGCGGGCCGGAACGCCTGTCGAGAGAGCAGCACCACGTACCGATAGCATCTCTACAGCCCTTCAGACGACGTGCCTACTCTCCCCTCTGCTGCGGATCATGCCGCGTTCCGTCAAAGCGCCGACAGCCCTCTATTGGCTATCGCCTCTAGAAGATGGGGCCACGCCTGGTAGCATCTCGTCATATAAAGAACAGAACCTCCCCTACACGAGGCGGCCTGCTATGGGAAGCTCTCTGACACGACGCCAACTTCGCGATTGGTAGGGGGTGTATGAAGTGTCAGGGAGATGACCTAGGGAGTTCGGCGGGCCCTTTGAAGCAGCGCAGCCCAGCGATGAGATCCGAGATGAACTTCAACCCACCCGAAGAGCGTGCACTCGTCATACAAGGCAGGAGCCAGCCCTGCGATCGGCTTGCCAACGCCTGCGCCAAGGGCGGTGCGATGATCCCGAAGCATCCCGAGGTATTGTGTGAATTATGATTGAAGCGGAGCCTTTTGCGGGCGAGAAGAAAACTATATCTGCAAGCGAGATGGGCGACGGAAGGGCCTGGGGCGCATGAACCGTATAAGGAAGCAGGCTAGAAGTGCAAACGTACTCGCCGTTGTTGGGCTATGAATCGTCGATCATCTGCAAAGAGCAAAGTCTTGCGGCTACCAACCTTCAATGTCGAGGAGAAGGGTGCCTGGCGCATGCATGGAGCGACAGCAAAAGGTAGTTCGGCTGCAGCATACCGGGTATCAATGAATTCGAGGGCCACCTGGGCGAGCTGGACATTGCAGTTTCATCCTGAGCAAATATGGGCGTTGTACTGGAGAGATCCGGGTTAGAATGCGCCAGAGCTGGGCCGTCGGAGTGTATTGCCAGCCACCCTGGTGCTGCGTAAACGTGCCGCCAACTCCGAACGCGCACAACAGGCAAGAAATTTGCGTGCCCGCCATGTGCGAGGGTGGCAAGGAGGCTAGAAAACAGGACGGCTTGCCATGAACGTCTCGTGTACGGATGCGTGTGTTGCTGCCAGTGACACGGACGTTCGGTGGAGTTAACGCAAGGCCCGCGGGCTGTAGAAGCTAGGAAGCCTGTGAGACTGGTTTCAACAGCAGTAATGTTCCACAGAACGCAGAGTTCCGCGAGCGTTCATTGAGGAACCCCTGCGCTGATAGAACGCCCAATTCTGGTACGTGAGGCCGAAGAGAATCTTGCGTGATGATGCAATGGACCTAGCGTAGACCGCGGCCTGCCGAAGCCGAGAGGATGGCTATGACCGCGCACTGGGGAGACGTTAGATATGAATGTGAGAAATGAACGAGAGCATGTGAGCTTGCTTGCCTTACGATATACAACGGCGTCGTCCCAAAGGAGCACTCACTGCGTTCTTGCTGATGTTCGCGCGCGACACGTCTATGTGGTTAGCGAGTCGGTCGAGGTGTAGAACGCGGTGCTCATGCGGCCCCCGCATCGCATGCGTGACTTGCGCATGTAGCCTAGAAGCATCTCGGTGTGACATAAAGAATTCGAGAGATTCCAACTGCCCCTGGGGAATTTCTTCGGTCCGCCAGCGATCCATCAGCATCAAGCTAGAGAGGTACGGAGAGCATTCGTAGTTCAATACGAAACACCGCACGGAGAACGAACTGTCCAACGTTGAATGCAATCCTGTGCCTGCAGTTCAGTTCATCTTACCGCACTCGGGGGTTTCTGCGCGCACTGCGATAATTGAAGCTTGAGCTTCTTAGCCTTAGCTGCCACGCAGCGGCGGGAGCCATCACCGCAGTTTGTCGTCGTCGCATAGACGCAGCCCGACGTGGCCGGAGCCTTCTCCTGAAGCCCCGGGCCTTGCGCACGATCGGCTGCAGCGGCGCAGTGAGATAGAGCACAGATTGAGGTCCGCCTTTCCCCATAACAGGCATGCGCGCACGGGGCGAGCGGTAACATGCACTCCGATCCACTTTCCCACCCCACTACATGCTGCTTGCGTCTCCCACTCCGTCGACCGTCCGGGTACACACGACGCCGCCGTTATCTCGCCTACTCAGTTACGCATACAGGCTCGCTCCACCGCCGCTCGCACAACACGGCGAGCGGGGGCAAGAGGCGTACGGGGAGGAAGTGGACTGACTTGAACGTAGGTTCAAGAGAGCTGATGAGCCTCTGGGAATGGGATGGGCTCTGAGGTCCGCGCCGCTTCGCCCCACGCCAGCATCCCGATGTACGGCATCACATTGTACTTGAGAGTGTACTGTGCCGGAGGGACGTTTCTACGGGAGAAGGTCAGTAATGGGGCTGAGAAGACATGCGCTGAAGCAGGACGCGGCTGGAAGTAACTGTGAAGGCAGTCGCGAAGAGAAGTGCCTGCACGTATGGAGATACGCCCCGTGATACGCGAATTTGCGATCGCTGAAGACGACCGCGTACTGATGGCTGCCTTCCTCTTCCTACTGCAGCCTGAATCGCGCCCGGGCACGGCGGTACAGGCGCAAGAAATAATAGGCTACCGCGTCGAGGATCATCACGCAGTGCCTCGAGGTCTAGGACGGGCGAGACCGCCGATTCATTATGCGAGAAAAAAAAGAGTGACGTACTGGAACGTCGGACTCATGGCCTTGAACCGATATTTGTTGTGGATGTTCGACGAAATATTGGCGTCCTCCTTGCGGCGCACAATGCGGTCCCATATGACCACGTCGTTGACAGTCTAGCGAAAAATAGGACGGCAAAATACACAGTCAGCGCGCGTTACGAAGTGTTCGGACGATATTGTGAAACAAGCCAGAGGGTGCGAGCCAAGCCGCACATTCCCCACGGACCACACGATGACTTTGTCAGATGTCACCATTGCTCGTCTGCGATTGCACGCCGTTTAGCGCACCCATGTCTGTGGAGGGAGATCTGTCGAGCGCACTGGTTCAGAAGCCTTAGCTTGACCCCGCGAAGCTCAGGCTCCGCTGGTATCGGAAAGCTGGGCGGACCGTGGTCCGAGGAGAATATGAAGAACCAGGCCGTTGAACCGTCTTTGGGCTTTGAGAGGAGGTAAGAGCACCCGTACGGGACTCAAGAAGGAACGAGGCATCTCAGAGGAGGAAAGGGCATATGGACGTACTCCCTGCTGATCGGTGTATTCGGCGCTCACGTAAAGGAAGAGCTGCTTGGTGTTCCAGTGAAAGAGGGGTGACAGATCTGTCGAAACGGAGGGCGTGAGTATGAGGAAGAGAGGATGTCGTGAGGGCAAAGAACGAGAGAATAGGGGTGGTAACGATACATCGGGACGGGAGTGGACGATAGCCGGGTCGGATTTACGAATACGTGTCTTTGCTCTATGCAGGGAAGACATGCACAGCGAGGGTAACTCGGACGCGGCCAGGGACAACGCAGTCAGCAAGCACACGACCCTGCGTATGTTGTTCTGCAATAAACGTCAAGAAGCCGAGATGGAAAGCGGACAGAGGTCGAGGGCATCGAGCTCGGGCGCATGCGGCGTGTGGACGAGCAGCACATACTGGGCGGTACGCGTGACGGCCTAGGCTCGTCGGGCCACGTTAACGGCGGTCCAGTCTCTATGTCGACCGAGGGCTCCCTCTGGATGGCGCGCACAAAGATCATTGTGCGCGGTACGCCCACGGACCAATGAGGACAAGAGGGCAGGACCCTCGTCCGAGCGACATACCGCCTATGTGCAGATTGTGGCGTGTCCCATGCTCATCACTGGGACACCGGTTCTGCTGAGCCATCTGGGCATACGTCTGAGCGCAGAATGATTCGTCCTGGAGACGAATGGAATGTCAGGGCAGGGCCTGATGCCCAGGACTCGGGCGGAGGTGGAGCGAGTTGCGAGATTTCGAGCTCTTGCCGGAGAGTGAAAGTGGAGCGGACCCTTGGACACAGTCGCCCTCCGCAGGGGGCAGATTGAACGAACATGGAGTGGGATGCGATGTGGAGCGACATGAGGAATGGGAGCGCTGTTTGGTATGTGGGTCCCGGTCGAGCGAGAGAGATGACTCGTGAAAGAACCGCATGACCGGGCGGAGTGGCAAGGATGACGATGTGAAGAGCGCGGAGTCACTCGGTAGGCAGATAGGAGGAAGGTAGGGCGGCGATGGTGTGGAAGGGATTACGGCGGACGCACCTGCGGTGAGATTGAGATTGACGAAAGCGAACTCCTGTTGCCGGGTTCCGTACTTTCGCGAATACCTGCCTTTCCCTGGCAACCTGTGACGGAGACATGGAACTCAGGAGGAGATAGTGGCCTGTGAGAGAGTCCACGCACACTTTGAGGTTGGTCACTGCGAGCTCGCCTGCGGGTGGCGTCTGGTACATCTGGTAGAGGGCAGAGGTCACGGCGACGGCAAGGACGAGGCCCATGACACACGACGAGAGAAAGGCAGAGACGTTGCTGACGCGGGAGGAGATGGTGTGCATTGCGTTGCGACAACGAGGGCGGGGAGGGCGACGAGGAGGCGATGTTGGACGTTGGCGACGCGGACTTTGCCTTCGGGCGACGCCTGTCGGGCGCTTCCCCGCGCGCGCGATGTTGATCGCTATTTGGCGCACTTCCCGATCGGGACACGGGGCGGAAGGAGGAGAGAGTGCTGGCCAAGTGCTGGCTTGGTGGTCGCCGGCAAGTGCGTGCTGCTCACCGCCCCCGTCTCCTCCGCTCAGCCCCCTCTTCTTGGCCTCCTCAAAGCCCAGGCGGCTTGGGTCGTGCTTGCTCTTGACCACCACCATGCCGGACGCCTACCTCCTCCACCGCGCGCTGCGCCGCGTCGCCACCTGGGCCGTTGTCGCCTTCTTCACCGAAATCCACATCATTGGCAGCGAGAACGTGCCCAGGGATGGACCCATCATCGTGTGAGTAGCTCGCAAAGGATGCGGAAAGCTGCAGGCGGACGGCGGGACCGGACGGTACGAGCCTGAACCGTGCATCGTTGTCCCCTCCCCTCTTCTTGCCCCTGCCGACTACCATGCCGTGCTCAGCACTGACTCCGTCGTCCAGCACGGCCACCCACCACAACATGATGATAGACCCGGCCGTCCTCTGTGCGTCGCGCCTGCCTATGATCTCTTCTCGTCTTCTGACTCGGCGGACAACGTGCAGCAACCATGTTCCCGTATCAGCGAATATTACACTTCTGGGCCAAGGGTACGTCACCCCCACTTCTTCCTTCCTTCATACAATATTGAGTTCGCTTCACGAAGCCTCCCTCTTCGCCAACCCGGTCGCGAGCTATATCCTCACTTCCGCAGGCAATATTCCCGTCGACCGCAAGGCCAAGGACCGCCGCCAGCTCTTCGGCGGCACCTTCAAGACCCTCGCCAGCGCCGAGGCCGTCGCCGTCTTCCCCGAGGGCACCTCCTACACCGAGCCCCGCATCGTCCAGGTCAAAGACGGCGCCTCGTGGGCCGCCCTCGAGTACGCCAAGTGGGCAAGGGAGAACCCCGACAAGGTCCGCCCCGGGGCCGAATCTGCGCGGATCGTCACCGCAGCGATCGTGTACACGAACAAGACAAAGTACCGTAGTAATGTACGTCGCCCACGCCCTCCCCGCGCCGCACCCCGCTGACTGCAGATGCTGATCCTGTCTGCCCTTCGGACCCATTACAGGCCATCGTGGAGTGAGAGTCTTCCTCCGCCTCCTCCAGGCCCTGAGCTGACGATTGGGCCGCGCCGGCGCCACGCGCTGTTCCCGAACCCTGCAGGTACGGTCCGCCGATCAATATGGACCCATACTTGGAGCAGTTTCTTTCCCCAGACGAAGGCGCACCCCGTGCGGCCGTCAAGCGCCTGACTGCCGCCCTCGAGCAGCAGCTCATCGAGGCTACCATCAACGCCCCTGATTGGTATGCACGCGCTCTGCCCAAGCTTTCATACGCCCGCTAAGTTTCACGCGCGCGTCATGCGCGGCGATAGGGACACGCTTTACGCCGCAAGGATGGCAAGGGACCTCCTCTGGGATGACGAGAAGTCCATCAGCCTGGACGAATTCGTCCCTGTCTCGCAAACGTAAGCTGCTCATTCTCTTCGCATCGTCTGTCCGCTCATCGCCCACTGGTGTCGTAAGCCTCGTCGACCTCTTCTGCACACCCGATCTCGTCCCCAACCTCACCGCCATCAAGCGCCACCTCCTCACGTACTACTCCCTCCTCCAGTCCACACACCTCACCAACTCGGTCCTCTCCTCCCTCCCGCTGCCCGACACGCTCGACCCGTATCGCCCCATCCCGCTGCCGAGCCGCCTCTTCACGCTCTCCCTCCTTGTCCGCGACACCCTGGCTTTGCTGCTCGGACTCCCCTTCTTCATCGGACCGCTGCTGATCCACGTCCCTGCGTACGTCTTTGCCCGTGTAGGTGCCCGGCTCGCGAAGGACGAGGAGGAGACGCAGGCGCAGAACAAGGTGGTCTTTGGGCTACTGCTCCTCCTCCTGATCTATCCCGCGACGTTCTTCTTTTGCTGGGCGTTCCTGCGGTACACGCCGCTCGGTGCGCTGGCGTCGCTCGCCCTCGTCGTTCTGGTCCACAGCTATCATACGAAGCTCATTAACGGTACGTATTTGCCAGTGTCTACTGTGTGCGATGCCGACCTTGACTCTTTTCCTCCCAGAAAATTATGAACGGTTAGTGTACTCCTGCGATCACTGAGATATTGTGCGCTGACAGCCCCTCAGCGTGAAACGCCTCGTCGCCGCATGGCGCATTCTCGTTGGGGTGTGGATACCGAAGAAATGGGACCTCTCGCTGAGTGCTCTCTCCCAATACACCGTGCCCGCCCTCCCCGCCGAGAACGAATGGATTGACCGTTCCAAGGTCAAGCTGCGCAAGACCGCCGACACCGCCTCGTCCCAGCCCGCCAACGGCTCCCCGTCCACGTCCTCGACCCAACCGACCTCGTCGCCCGCGCCATGCTCGCGCAAACGCCGCCGCCNCTGCGGAAGCGCGGCGCGCGGGTCGCGCAGCTGCAGGAGCGTGTGGAGGGCGACTGGGCGGCGTTGAGTAGCGAGGGCGACCAGGACAGTGACGCTGTGGTGACGGATGCGGAGAAGGACGACTTGGTGTTCGTGCCCCCCGGACAACGGTCGCCTGTCCGGGAGTAGTGAATGTGTCGCCAGTCTAGTGTTGTGTTCTATGTGTATTTACCTCTAGGTATTGCTTCGATCTAATTGATTGGGTATCGCGGAGCAGCATACGCATCTGGATTGCGTCGCTCGTCGTAAAGATCTTTCACGTATTCACTCTAAGATCAACCTGAGTGAGAATGCTTCGAGAGACTAGTGTGTTCATCCTCGTGTTTGACATGTACACAGCTATGTGCGGACCTAGATGCGATAGAATCTATGCTAGCGTCGGGCATGCAGTACAGATAGGTGATAATGATACGAGACCGGTCCACAACAGCGCACAGCCAAACGAAAGGAAAGTGCACGACAACACGGGGAATGTGAATGCGACAAGACGTACAGCGATGGGTAAACTATCTAAAAAGTAACACACAATATATACATTACGAGGCGAGAGATGGAAGCGGAGAGAGGATGGCCAGCAGTTGCGAGAGCCACTCGCGGTCAATGGTGCCTGGGGGAACTTGACCGTGCAGGGGGCCTAGACGGGAGAGAGATATCCGGGTGAGCGCATTCTCGATGCGGGTCGCAAGGGAGTCGAGGAGGAATGTGAGGTCGGCGTCGGAGGCCTTGTCCATAACGGGTAAGAGAGCCTTGGGGTCGAAGTTGTGTAGAGACGAAGAGTCACCAGCAGCCGAAGCACCAGCAGCGCTATCGGAAGCCACAGACCGTAAAGGGCGACCTGTCGAGAGCATCTCGAGACGAACGCAAAGCATGGCCAGCTCACGCATTTGGTTGACACTAAACTGCACTCGGGACGCCGAAGGGTTAGCGTCGGCTTTCGCAGACTGTACGAGGTTTCGCCGGCCAGCGAGGTCGCGAGGGTAGATGAGTGAGAGCGTCTCTGGCACTTCCAGACCCTTCAACTTGACCTGCCCGACCGGGTGAACGACGATCCCAAAGCCACGGATCGCCTCGATAGCGTGCGATGGTTGCAAATGCGAGTGCTCAGTTTGGGGTTCGGTGTCTAGAATCCGCGCGTTGATTTCGCGTACAACGTCCGCGCTGCACATGATTTGGCCTCCGGCTGCTGCACCTTCGATTCGCGCAGAACGGTTGACCATAGGGCCAAAGTAGTCCATACGGCCGGTGATGGGGTCGGGCTCGCAGACGGGATCGCCACAGTGGATGCCCATGCGGACCGACAATCCGCGCGCGACGAGCTTGCCGTTCTGGTCGTAGATTTCCTTTCCGTCCTCGCACTCGAGGATCTCGAGAGGCCATTCGATGTTGAGCAGCTGCGTCTGCACGCTGAGGCAGAACCACACGGCGGAGAGAGCTGTTGGGAACGAGCACATGAACGCGTCGCCTTCGGTCTTGACCTCGTACCCGCCACAGCGCCGCAACTGTCGCCGAAGAAGTTTGTTGTGCAGGAGGATCGCGGTAGGCATACCGGCGTTGACCTCCCAGAGATGAGTCGAGTTTCGGATGTCCGTGAAGACGAGGGCAAGGTGTCCAACTGGCGCTGGAATCTCATCTTCGAGACGGTTGATGGTGACGTCGGTGATATTGACGTTCTTCTGCCTGCGCTTCGAGCTGAGGTATACGTCCGTCTCGATGATGGAATCCATGGTTAGTTGTCGGGAGCGTGTACGCGACTTGAACAAGTCTGCTACTGCGATGACCATGATCATCGTCGTTCCTTCCGCTCCGTGACTGATGGCTAAGTCTCGGAGCTTTTGCGCCGCGATCATTGGGTCGCTGCGCTCGGTACGAGCGATGTCGACTGCCGTCTGGTATGAGACGTGGTCCCACAGCCCCGAGTTGCCGATGATGAGGAACTCATCCTGCTCTGTCAGCTCTCGCTTGTGCACGTACGGCTTCGCATTCACAACCGGTAGCAGATTGTAGAATCCAAAGGACCGCGATACATCGATCTCCTCGTTAACGGCACCCTTGGGTGAGACCCAACCCTCGGCACTACGAATCCGGAGCGTCTCCTGCCGATCGAACGGGTCGTGACATTTCGAGAGAAGCTCTGCATCCCCGCCCCTCGAGATGACAGCCAAAGAACGGCCGACATTGGCGACCCAAAGCGTCCGACCGTCGAGATGGAGAACGATTCCAGACGCGCCTGATCGCTTGTTGACGATCTCCCGCACGGCATTCGACGCGCTGACGTGAGACATCTTCCGACCCGTCGCGGCCGAGTAGAGGTAGTCATGCAGGGCCCGGTTGAGCTTAAGGAAGGCGCGGCGAAGCGCGTAGCTGAGGTCCTCCCACTTCTCCGGCTGCAACTTGTCCACTTCGACCGTGTACACATCGAGAAACCGAGTGCGCAGGAAGCTATTGATGTGATGGTCGTTCCCGATGTGAGATGACCGACCAAACATCGCAAAGATCGCCTCGTCGTCGCTGCCGCGAAAGTTGGGCTGCACGAGATCGAGCATATTGAGGTGTTCAGTGACGCCAAGCGTATCTGCGATGCCGTATGCCATCCCGTTTACCTCGGAGAGGGATGTTCGTACACGTCGGTCCTCGTTCTCGTCCGGGATCAAGGCGCCGTTGGTAGCGGTGATGTCCATGAGCCCCAAAATTCGTAGCTGCGTTAGGCCCGAAAAGTCGGCGAGCACTCTACGCTTCTCGTCGTCCTTGATGTGACCGAGATCGGTACGGATCTCCAAGCGCTTGTTGCCCGAGAGGTTCAAGTACTGCAGATTCTTGTTGAAATTCCTGCGCCAAGAGTGAGCATTTTCGAAATCTTCGTCACACTGACAACATACCAATTCCAATCAAACTCCCAATTGAAGATGTTGTACTTGAGGATATTGCTGCCTACGTCGAGAGCGGTGAGGTTCGGCAGCTTTCCAATCTCCTGCGGCAGCGTCTGCAGTTTGTTCCCATTCAGGAACAGCACCTGCAACTTCGTCAGCCGATGCAGGTCCTCCGTCGGGATTGCCGAGAGCTTGTTTCCACTGAGGTACAACTCCTCGAGTGACAACATATTCCGGAAGAAAGGTACAGGCATCTCCTGGATGTCGTTGAACGACAGGTTCAGCACCCGTAGCTCCTGCAGAAGTGACACGGCCTGCAGATTCTCATCCGTCAGTCGGTTCTCACCAAGGTAGAGTCGCTCAAGGGAGTACACGATAGGGGGCAGCACTCGGCTGGAGCCCGAGCCGGAACTGCAGCCCGATGGCTTGCGATCTGGCAAACTGGCGCTCCTCGGCGGTGGGTTGATCAGCTCGCCGTCCGGCGTGGTCTGACCGGCAACGTAGGGGATGCTAGTCGCATTTGTGGGCGCGACGCGCCAGGATCCGAGCAGATTCGACGTCGCGTTGATTTGCCTGAGCGAAGCGCAGTTCCAGAGCATGGGCGGAAGCTCCGCCAGCGAGTTGTTGTGCACCTCGAGGATCTCCAGGCGCTGGAGGTTGCCGATCGTGGGCGGGAGGGCTCGTAGCTGGTTGTTCGAGCAGGAGAGATGATTGAGATGGGTAAGGTTTCCGAGGGAGTCGGGAATGTAGCGAATAGAGTTGTGGTCAATCTTCAGCGTCTCGAGCGCCGTTAGCTGTGCGAGGGCGCGATCATCCAGCGCGGAGAGCTTCGCGTGCGAGATATCGAGCGACGTTAGCGCGTATGGCTGGCCGATCGGACCCGGCAGGACGGTGAGTTGGGTAATATCGTTGTGCGACGCATCGAGCTGCCGCAAGCACGGCCCGAACGAAAGATCGAGCGCGTGCAACGCGTTGTGGTCTGCGAAGACTTGCTCGACCTTCGGGAGCGCTGTCACCGTCGAGAGATCAGTGATATGGTTCCGGCGGCAGTCCAGCATCTTGAGATTAGCAAGCTGCGAGCACGTTGTTGGAAACTCGGAGACCTGGTTGCCCACTATGATGAGCCGCTCGAGTGCGTCGAGCCGCCCAATGTCCTCCGGGAGCTTCTCGAGCATGTTGAACGAGATGTCGAGGTCGACGAGTGTCCGCAGCTCTGTGACGACTGGCGGTAATGTGCGGAACTTATTGTTCGACACGTTCAGATACATGAGGTTGCGCAGACGTGGGAAATACCATGGGAGCTGCTCCATGCGATTGTTCTGCACCTTCAACGAGCGCAGGTCCGGTATCGAATCAAGCGCGGCATCGTTGAGATCCGCTATCCTATTACAGGAGAGGTCCAGCCGGTGCAGCGTCTTGCAATGTCGGATGCTTTGCGGGACTTTCTTCATTGCCATGTGGCCCAATCGGAGTTCGCGCAGCGTCGTGCACGCTTGGATGAAGTCAAGAGGAATCTCGAGCATCGGGTTTCGCGAGAGGTTAAGAGAAACGATCGCCTCCGCGTGAGGATATAGAAGAACGGGCACCGTCCGTAGACTGCGTCCCTGCAGATCGATAAGGTCGAACGTGTCGATGTGTAAGTCGTCCGCCTGGAGTGCTGCGTCAGTTGGGAGGTGTGACAAACGGCCGGCAGACGCACCAATGGACCGAGGACGTTGCTCTTGTACTCGAACTTCATGAGGAATGCGAGGTCGTCCGCACCTAGCCGCTCTAGTCCATCCGCTTCGTCATATCCCGCCTGCTCGAGGCGTCGGCGAACGATATTGGCTGGTTTCTCTGTCGGCGCTAGGACCCGCTCTGCCTCCTAGGTAAGGAAGACGCGTTGACACATCGAACGACGACGCACCTCTGCCCCTTTCCTTCAGATATAGACTATGAGGTTCCCGGTCAGGGTTAAGCTCGAGCTTCTTGTTGAGCGATACCATGAGCTGCGCGACAGTGACGTTGAGCTCGCAAGCGACGACATGGTACGTCCCGTTCGCGCGGTATATTCGTATCTTATACCTTGTCGCCTGCTGCGGAGGTCGACCTATGATGCTCATCGTATTGCGGTGCCGTTGTTTGCGCCGCCGTGATCGCGAGCCTCCGGTGCCAGACGCGTCTTCCTCGTCGCTGGACTCGGCTGCCGCCGACGCGTGCTCCTCGCCCTCCTTCTCCACCGCCCAACTCTCCGGCGCAATCCAACCTGGGAAGTCCTCTGGGGTGAATTCAGGTGGTCGTGTTGTGGGTGAGATCTTGCGGCCGTCGAAATGCACGCCGTTCGGCGTGAGCGTCCGATGCGGGGAAGGGAGGAAGGGGTTGCTGAATAAATGGGAGGACGACGCACCAAGCGAATGATTAAGAGATGAGCCGTCCGAGGCAGAGGGGTCGAATACAGCACTTCGCGGTGAGCCGCTGTCCGGGGCAGACTGCAAGAGGGATGGATCAATGATGCCGTCCATGCGGTCGAGATCAGTGTCCAGCTTGAACTCGGAGGAGGAGGCCTGGGGAACGAGAGAGTCGGAGGAATGCTCAACAGTGGCCTTCTTCTTGCCCTTGAGCTTACCTCGGATCGAGAGCGGAGTGAGGGTCATGCCAGTGGTGCCCGAGGACGAGCTTGAGGGCGAGGGAGCATGTCGGTAATGGTCAATGCATGGCACAGGAGGAGCCGATTCTTCGTATGTGGGTGCCTCGGAGCGTAGTCGACTGCGAGAACGCTTTGTCTTCATGATTTGGAAGATGTTGAGGGAGGACTTGGACTTGCGCGGCTCTCGGCCCGGCGACTGCTGGTCGACATATGTGAACGAGCTGTTGGGACTTTGAGTCTCCGACTGGCGAGGGGAGAGGCTAAGCGTAGAGGTGCTGGGTTGCCTGGAGATGGAGAAGGAGGCAAAGGAGGACTTCTGGGGGATACCAAAGCCGCGAGGCTTGAGAGGCGGTAATGGCTGAAAGGGTTCAGGCGGTCGAGCCGAGTCAGATGGCAAACGGACTTACTGCTTGTTCATCTTCGTCTGGCGCCGTCCAAGGTGCAATGGCGAGATTGTCGACTATGCTGGTGGGAGGAGCATGCGGGAGGAGATCCTGAGGAGGTAGGAGACGCTGAGCGAAGTCGGCGCTCAGGTCGTCAAATGTCGCTTCGGGCATAACTGATGAGGAGGGAAAGTTGGTGATGACTCGAGTGCTCATCGCCGCGCACGACGAAGGGGTCGCATAAAGCGACGAGGGAGAGGGAACGGACGTTGCGGAGGACGAGGACGAGGACGAGGACGAAGACGACGGCGGCGGAGACGGCGGGTGCGGCTCGTCCAACGGCTCACGTGACATGGCACTGTCGGTCGCAGGCGAACCGAATTAGGAACACCGTGACCGTGCATCAGTTTAATTAACGTGTGTAAGACGCCGATGCTACGCCCGGCAGATCCGATTACGAAGTCGGAGACCCTCGAGTGATCGTGACACGTTATGACTTAAATAGTGGCACAAGCCCCATGTGTGTTACTTACTCCGATGGGGTGACAAGTGAGGGTTGTCCATGGCCACAATTGCATGTACAGAGAAAGAAATACTGGAACTGAGATATGCGGACCCTCACGCCCGCGGCGGCACGCCCGGGCGTTTCGGGTCGGCGTAGGCAAGACGTACGGTACACTGGAACGAATGATGACAAATGTGCATATTGGCTGGAAGGACTGACAAAGCAAGAGATTCCTATGAGAGATAATATCCGATATTGTGCGTAGGGACTGATCAAACGAGTGGATGCTATGGTGATATGGATAGAGGGTCGACATGAAAGAGTAAGTAGGAAAGAGACAGAATGAGCAGAGCAGAGCGGCAAGAAAACGACTGATAACAATCAAATGCGCAAACATAGACACGCGCAGGACTGGATGATGACTAAGGATCGCGTTGGCTGGAAAACCTTTCCTAAAGAAGGGATGACAAAGCAAGAGGGCCCCACGACAGATAATATCCGATATTTAGCATATCGGAATGGTCTTGTAAATATCAAGACTTCCACGTTCAGCATGTCAGTGGGAGCTGAGCAGAATTCAATATACGTAGCGAGGGGTCAACCAGGGAGCGCAGTGGGAAGGAGATAAGTTCAATTCGCGCAGAAATAGTACCAGCTGAGCGGGAGAGAGTAGGTTGTAGTCTACCAATGTATCTCTTTAGAGGTGGGACTCCACACCAGCACAACGTATACATTCAAAAAACATCGTCACTGAGCCCATCAGTAAAGCGTCGCACAGGCCTAATCTGCCTAATACAGACAATCAGGCCGTTAGGCAGATCAGAGGCACGATCTGAGCTCAGCAGATTATTTCTGAGCTTAGATCGTCCATAGGCAAATAGGGCGTTAGGTTGAGACATGCTTAGGCTCTCAGGCCGTCAGGTTCACAACGTTCTCAGGCGATCAAGCAGTGCATGAATACGAATCAGGGTCTGTATTTTGTATACGAGTACCAATGAACATACACCGCTCAATGCGCGTGTCATCGAGAGTACAAGTTTAGCGAAACAGATAATATAAATTCTCATTGTTCGATACAAAGACGATATAACGTCGCAGGAGATAATGCGGTTGGGCGCTTGTGCGATGTTCAGCTTGGGCATATGGCTGCGTCCTTGAGGTAGAGTTCCGGCCCATCCTCTCAAGAGTGCGGCTCACTCGTACTGCCAGTCATCATCCGTTACCTGTATGAATGATGTACTTAAGTTGTTTGCCAATTGAGTGAAGGAACATCGACAACATACATCAAGTTCTTTGTGGCGAGCTCTGACGCCTTCTTCAAACCCTCAACCTGCGGCAGGGAGGGCACGGCGTCTGCGTCCGGGGCGGACGCGAGCGAGTTGGCGGCGGCGCTATGTGGCGTAGAATGTGCTGGGGTTCACGGTGCACACTGCCGCGGTGGCGGCGGCAGTGGGGATCTCCGAGCGGGCTGCATTACCCGTGATGCTTGCGGCTGGGGCCTGCACGGTAAGTGGGAAGTTGGAGGTCGACGCTACGCTGGAAGATCGGCACGCACTACACGTCAGACCTCGCTCCACAGCTGCTGCGCGCTACAAGCAACATGCATCTGCTCGAGGCACTCCTCTGCACCACCCACGGGGTCCTCTTCTGCCTGTGCGTCGTACACGCTCATCCTGTTCTGCCTGCAACAATGGCACAGTGAGGAAATTGATGTGGCTGAGGCATCAGTCGGCACACCTGAGGGGAGCTAGGGTGGCAGCCGGAATATGGCGGAAGCGTGAAACCGAAGTGGGTGTCGCAGGAGTCGGGCGCTGCGAAGAGCGGCAGCGTAACCTTGCGGAACGTGCAGGACCCTGCAGGTGGGCACAGACATTCGGGGCGTCAAGATCGATTTTGGCTGCGTCTTCGAGTCGCAGGATGTGCGAGACACCCTGGGACTTTCCCGAGCGAGGGGCCGGCGGTCACACAGCACCCATAGATGGGTGCTACCACCCATCTGCGAGCACTGCACACCCGCCGACCCTTGCACACGAGGCCTGTGGACCTGTGAGCCTTGCACTTGTGCGAGCGGCCAACAGAGAGGATCAGCGAGGTGCCAGCGAAGTGTAGGAGGGATGCGAAAGGCGCTCACTGGCGGAGTTCAAATCAGTTGAGGGCAGGTGCGCAACGCGATCTTTGTGGACTTGTTCTCTTCGTGTTTGACTCACTCTCTCTACTCAACGTTCCCCGCAAGTACTCATCCCCGCTCGGCAGCGTATTTGGCGTTCGCGATGCACAAGACCAGCCCGGGCGTGAAGAGCAAGGACAGCATCGCTCTGCGGTAGCTGTGCGCTACGCCGCGGACAATCGCCAGCCCGACTTCTGGCGGAAGACCCTCTTGACGCAGTTCCTCCCTGAGGCGGCACACTGATCACGCTCCCGTTCACAATCCCCTCCGCCGCGGGCCTTACCGTCGCGCCGTTACCCACGCACGCGAAGCTCCTGCATGTCGCAGTGGTCTTCCTATTCATGACTGGCTACACGCTGGAGGGCCTCGCAGGCATGCAGCTAGAGGCGCACGAGTACACGGGTGACATCCTGAACTGCGAGGACGTCTGGAGGATCGTGCAGCACACTTGGTGAGTCTTGCCACTGTCGTATGCATGCCCTGGCCCCCAGCTACCTCGGTGATGTGCTTATTCTCCTTCCCAGTCCTGTCGTACAGTGCGGGCCTGCTGCACCATCCGCTCGCACTGCTCAGCCCGCTCACGACTACGTCTTCCTGTGCATGCTCGGCGGTGACTGTGAGACAGAGGTGTTCTAGGCATAAGCATACACAGCAGACCCGATGAACGGCGAGGAGAAGGCACGAGCGCGAGGGCGGGCGAGGGACAGTGGGGGCAAGAAGGATAACTTGAAGAGGACAAAAGACAATGATACTGAGCCAGCCCGAGTCTATCCCTCCATCCCTCCTGACGAAATGCACACGTCACTAGCACCGCCGTTTGATATCTCTGCATCATTGCCCTCTCGTGTCCCCTTCAAGTTCGCAGAGGTACCCGTAATATTGTGTATTGTAGTGCTTAAGCCTTATGGTCATTGCCAAGATTTGTTTGCAGTAGCTAGAGGTCGGCAACATTGTGGTTCTCGCACTGAACCAGAGACTCAGAGGTACATAATATCGGCCTATCCATTAGGTCACCAGGAATTTAAGGAGTAATTAGATGTCCTAGACGTGCTTAGGCACGTTAGGTGGCGCGACGGGTTACTGATGC
>MPVS01000282.1:0-30327 GCA_001931775.1 Fomitopsis pinicola
TGCTACTCATGTTCGTTGTTGGAACCATTCGATAGGAAGCACGAGTCCATTCCGAGTGGAAGAATGACGCGCATACATGTGAGTCATGTCTTGCGTCACTCATCTCCAGCATGAAATATGTCTAGTTGCGGAACGCGGTGCATTCAATACACCCTAGCTCACGGCCGTCCGACTGATAGTCGACACACGCGGAGATGGGCAGCGTGCGAATATCCACCGCCCATCGTCTTCCTTTGTGGTCGATGTGTGTGTGTTCTACTGTATCGATTATCTACGTACCGCAGGAAGGCGTGCTTGTTTCCAGTTATCCATTGCAAGCCGCTTCCGGTGAGTTTGACTCTTCATCAACTCATGTTCAATCATCACGATCTTCGGGGCTAGTACAGGTGATCACTCTCAAGGCACAGTAGACATGGTGCATGCCTTGTCTATCCATCAGAAGCCACGACGGGCTATATGAGATCTAGGTCGCTCGTAGTTGCGAGGTGGGAGATACTGACTTTGGTCCTTCCATGACCGTGGTCCTCCGGATCACTTGCAGTAGCGTGTGGTGGCATGGGCTCCACGCAGCTCCTCGCCTGCAGCGCATCACCGGTGGTAATTTCGCTGCCTTCTAGAGTCGCGCCCGGGAGCCGCGTCTGTGGCATGCACATCGTCAACAGGACTATCGTCAAGCACTGCGGATCCAGTGGCGAGTCCACGTGTTTGAAGCCATCCAGACTGCTCGATAGGCGGCGGCGATCAACAGAGAACGCAATGTGTTCAAGAACTGTACCTCATCACGATGTAGCCGAGAATATATCATCGCTGAGCCCCGAACCGCCCATTCAGTCAACTCGCTAGGTGAGCGCAGGTGAGCGCGCATACTCTCTGATCTCATCGATCGAGCCTCAGTATGACTTGATTAAGCGAGTCGCAATGCGTTGTTCCATGGTGAGGTTTCCCTTCTCCATTATTGGTCCTGTCAATCGATCGTGACTCATGCGTCCGTAGCCTGGAGTACAAGAAGGATACGCAATCGCTGATGGTCTCCTCGAGCTCTGTCAGAGAACTCTTCATGGTGGCGTATACAGATCAAGTTCCTGGCCTTTCATGCGAGAAAGCTTTCACGACACTTTCAAGATAAATGTTGCTATTCAATCAAACGGTTTGGCTCTTCATATTGGATCTTAGGCCGGTATGTCACTAATCGAGATAGAATTTGCAGACGCGAACTCCTGCGTACATGACGACTTGTATGCTATACTACTCGAAGGTCCAGTAGCAAGCGTCACTGAAGCCCTGAGCTGCCCTCTCCACATCGACAAGATTGTTCCACGCCTCCAACTCCTTCTCATATGTCCCTCTGCTCTCTCTACCCCCATCTGCTCCCTGAGCAGTTGCACACTCGACGCGCAAGACATCCCTCAGTACTTCTAGGAGTTCCTTCCTCCATTCTGCCTTGTGACCCCCAGAGAGCCGAGCCCGTGCATACTCGTAATGCGCTGGCATGACGAGGGCGTCCTCCCAGTCTATGATACCGGTGATTTCCAGCGTATCTGGATCCGCGAGAAGGTTGCGATCGGACAGGTCGCCATGAGTGAGCACTGGTCTGTCGTCGAAGCGTGTCCCCTGTTCCACTTGCTCAAGTGCAAGTCGTCGCGCCTCGTCAACTCCTATGTCGGGAGCGACCTTGCGCAATGCTTGGATTCGCGACTCGTCCCATTCGGTACGTGTGGTACAGAATGCGTGATCTATGGCGTCGAAAGTCGTAAACGTAGTATATGGGCGCCCCCCTGGACGTCCATAGTAATCGAGCGGGCGCTTGCGCATCCGCACAAGGAGGTCGCGCAGGCGATCCTTCACGATCATACGCTTTTCGGGGGAGAGGGTTGGCCATAGCTCGACTAGAAGGGTTCCACGCTGCCGCTGGAGAATGAGGCCAGTCCGTCCCGGCTGGTCGGAGATGGACACAACGCCGAGGACTTTTGGGACGACGCCACCAAGGATAGAATGGGCGAGGGAAGTCATGATACCTTCCTCCTCGGTACGGCCCCATTTCAGGAGTGTTGTGGGTGAATGTATGTAGATATGGCGGGTTCCGATCGGGAGGATGAATGGGTTGGTAAGAACTGGTAAATCCGGGAGGGTGGGCCAGGTTATACGGGGGATCTCGAGCCATGATTGGAGTTCATGGCTACCCGTAGACATGGTTGCGGTGTTGCTCACGCTGAGAGAGGATGCAATAACACGGTATACGGGCTGCTTTCAGCAATGCCCAGTTCGCAGAGAAAGCACCTACTCACACTGTCCAACGTCCAGACTAGATGAGGCTCAGAGAGGAGGTACCAGCAGCAAAAGGTATCCCTTCAGCTACCAAGCTCAAATAGTGCCGATTTCGGAGTCCGTCCGGGGATAGGCGACGGTGAGGGCGTGACCTACGCCCATGAACACGGTCTTCCCGGACTCGAAGGGCCGGGGGCGCAAGATGCGACTCGTCCTAGTTGTAATACGCAGACTCCAGAAGCAGCGCAAGTTGAGCTAGAAGCTTACCAGTGAGCGGCGGTGGTAAGCCTTATCTCCAGCCTGGAGAGATATCAAGACAGGGCGCTGACTAAATCAAGGCTAGTAGTACAGATATGCATATGCTTGCCAGGGGAGAATGACTCGCGATCGGCGGAGCGCCAGCGCTGGTTGTAGGCCTGGAGGAGGAAGAGGTACATCTTATTCAGCCACCGGCCGTAGGTGTGATCCTCGGCGCCTTGGAGTACATGCTTCTCGCAGTGCCCCAAGCCTTATGCGCATAGCTCAGGCTGGCCGCCAGCGACCAGGGTGTGGCAACGACTGTACCATGGGAAGGATGTGGTCTGTGGACCTTTGTGTGCGTCTTCTACCTCACCATATTACTATGCGCGTCTAATGCGAGATTTTGTGACTCAAGGGTCCATTAACAGTTGAAGGTTTGGCTGCGAGTCCGGGCTGACATTTAAATACACCTCAGTGCGGTCCTTGCGGTGTCATCCATAGGAACGACGAAACCTCCTTCGCTCCACAGGTGGCAACCTTGTACGCGATCATGACGACACTTGCACTTGCCTGCTTTTCTCAGTCCACCTTTTGGCCCGAGGACACTGCCCACTGGGGACTGTGAGTTGTTCACATTACGGGTGCTTCTCAATGTACGCAACTGAGGTCCATACCCTGGTATCTGTATAGATTCTTATACGTACCCGGTCAGATGGAGGGTGATCTGTTTCATATCTCAAAAGACTCCGACCACGCGAGGAGGACGGTAAGTGCATAGGCTTCAAGTTCAAGTATAGAAGATCGCTTACGCAGACGGTGCTCTACAGTATCTGGCGCACGTTGTTGGCAAGAACCCGCGCGAGTCATCATCTTTGATTCAATTTGTCGAAGTCGCCTCGAATTTGAGCCTGACGTCAGAACGTCTCAATGAGATATGTCACAGGATCGCGGACGGTCGACCATTTGACCTCATAGTCAACAACTGCCAGCGGTTCTGCTCTGAAGTGTTGGAATACCTAGTAGCAACCGGCTGGATAACGCAGGCAGAACTTGACGCTCTGAGCACGAAGGGCTTCCGACCTCTGGTTGGGCGCATGGGACAGAGCCGTCGACGATAGACTTATTGTAGTATGATCACAGAGTTGTACCAAACCACAGTGCATAGTATAAACAGCCTTGCAAAGCCATTGGCAAGCACAGACTTCAGGTGTACGATCGGGTCCGAACGTATCAATACCGACAGTTGTATCGTGGTGCCTACAAACATCAGGTCCGACCAATTACAGTAGTCGATACCTGCACCTACATATCGGCCAGGAGGCAGTATACGGTGTTCAATCAGGCAGCAAAGCTTGTGAGATTGGGCTCGAGGATGCGCCCATATCTCGAACGGTTGACGCGCACGATATATACCGGAAGAGTGCGCGCGGATTTGTCCAAATGCTCCTGCCCTTCTTCAGTGCTGATCACTTCGAGGACGGCCGGCCGCAGGACTTCATCGATTAGGCGCCCCACATCTACACTGTCACTCCGTTTGTATGCCTTTGCGTCTCGTGGTTCGAGCACTGCCTCCTTTCCAAAGGCATCAGCCCAAAGCTTTCGCACCCTTGGGTTGAGGACATTGTCAACTAGGTCCAATACCCATCGGGCGTCGCCAGCTCGTATGATTCCGAGCCGCTCGCGAGCTTGCTCAGTTGTACGACCATGGTTGAATGTGCGAGGGCTGGGATATGCAGAAAGAGACAAGGACTCGGTGTATCCGTCTTCTGGAACGCAGTGAAATGAGGTTGTCGACGGCTGGTCGCCGAAAACGACGACAGCGGATGGTGGTTTGAAAGTTGTGAAGGCGTTATGAATACGCGCGAACATGATCGTGAAGACGCGACGGGTAACTTCAAGGGTATCCAAGCAGTGAGTTTCGTTATCGGAGAGCAAATTCTGTACCACATACCGGTTCAGTGTTGGTTCAGTGTAAGTGGTGGTCCCTTCGAGGGTGGACAATGTGATCAGGACTGCGTAAACGCCCTAAGAGTCACAGACGCACGTGATTCGACGCAACGTTGTATGATTAACAGGCTTTTTTAATTCTATTATTATTTTACTTACATGACCTAGTAGTATTATCACCTCCTCAGGCTCCTCTTCCCCACCACAATGCGCCGATATTGAGCAACGCTCAGCGACAAGACTAGGTGAGTCAGACAGTATGCATCGTGCACATACATTTCGAATATAACAATCGGACTCTGCAAGGGCGGCGAACGTGGCGTCAGGTACTCAGTACTCAGCACTTTCTCAGCATGTTCGGAGCCTGAGGCTCAACTTGCGCCACGCTCTGTCCCCGGGAATCATTCATCAATGCTCATGAATCCGGTGTGAATTGCACCTAGCCGTAAACAGTGAGAACGATTTTCATACACCACATAGTGAGTATGACGGATATACGTAGTAGTGCACGTGGTTGCTTCGAATCCTTCCACTCCTCTCTACCTAATACTGAACTGGTCACTGAACCACAAGACTCCCCGCACCCAAGGGTGTAGCATCGTGTGCCGCGGAGAGCAGGCTTCGCCACAGTGCTCTGTCATGGTATTCCCCGTCGGATGTTCACCCAGCCAGACAACGCCACGAAAGCAGTTAAGTCGTGATAAAATACAGCGTCCAGCCACAGGCGCGACATCATCTAGAGGTTGCATGCAAACAGTAGTCACTATCGTGAGCATCGTCAGAAACCGAAGCGACAGCGATAACCCTAGGATATGCATAACCAATGGGTGCAAATGTCCTGGTCAAACCGAAGAAATCTCTATACGGCTATGCCTGCAAGGAGGGGACATAAGGACCAGAGCTGCACGAATAGGCGGAGGATGACTTACGAACATTCTGCTCGAGAGATGTATTAATATATGGTGACTGACAGTACATTCCGTCTGTGCGCCTCCGCCAGCGCCGTTTCCATCAACGACCGTGCCAGCTCTGCATCCCGAGGACAGTAGATGAGCAGCCGAGCGCACCGCAGCGTGATTCCGATCCTGGATGCGTTCCGGAAGCCGGCTTTGGCCAGTGCCCCGGACAGAGACTTGAGCCCGTACATGCTGCCCACTGAGACATCCATAGTGACGTCTTTCAGATGCGTCGGATCGACGTGGTCCAGGATGACTGCTAGACATCGCACAGACTTAGTGTAGAGGCGGATCGCAACGAGGGATTGTGGGCATCGCCGCAGGCTGTCCAAAAATAGCGATGTCTCTTGGTACTCTGTCGGAGGAATAAGTACTAGCGCAAAGAACGACCGCCCGCTTCTCACCTGCCACGGGTATATTCATCTGCAGATCCAGCTGCTTGAGCTGCCGTTTGGCCGTACGAAGGATGTGGCTGAGAGTCGCCAGGTCTTCCGCCGTATAGACAACACCAATGACTCGAGCATTGGTGACGACGGGGGTAGTAGACCCGGGTTGAGAGCGGGTTGTAGTTCAAGACGTTTGACGGGTAGCATCGGGACATGATCGGCAGGGCCGTATAGGTACCTGGTGTTCTTGATGGATAAGTCGCTGATGCCAGGGAAGGCAAGGAAGAGGACGACAACGTCGCTGAGTTTACAGGATGACAAGGAGAGCGCCAGCTCCTGCACCGGCCCAAAGCGCTCGAATATCGCTTTGTCGACCTGGAAGATGTCACCGCTCAAGGCAAGCCGCCTGACATGGCCTAGGTTGACCGCGATGCTGGGGAGAACATCGCTGTGCTGTAGCTCCTCCGACATCGCTAGATTCATCTCCCGAACATACCATCCGAGGCTGGGCGTGCGATCCAGCAAGCTCGCGAACGCGCGTGATAAGCGTATGTTCTCGAGGCTGACGGCGTAGTAGAGATGGTAGCGCACGGAGGTAAGCCAGGAACGACAGGTCAGGCCACAGCACTGGAGCGCGGCCTGATCGTCATGCAGAAAGTCGACGATCCTGTCCGTCAGTTCCGGGGGCATTACGCGCGGTGGTATCGTATAGTTTGATTCTGGGCGATGCGGAGTGGATCGAACAGCGTTCACGTCCCTATCTGCGACGTCTGCAGGCGAATAAGAGCCGCGTCAGTACGCACGCCGACTCGGAGCGGAGTGTACAATGCGACTAAGGGGAGGGACTCGTGACGCACCTTTTGAGACAAGCCGGTTCATGAGCTTGTGGTCTGGATTATAGGGCGTAGATCGTCGCTGTACACGTTCTGCAGGGCTGAGTGCTTTGTGTGGGTAAGCCGACACGCAGCGTCCACTTCGCTGACGGCGGGCTCCGACGCCCTGCTATATCAGAACCCGCCCCATATCCGAGCTTCAGCCGACCCTAGGTTTCGCCGGCCCACGTAAATATACGGTAGTGTTCATGTCAGAGGCGAAATGTCATCGTGAAGGTAGGATAGGATAGGCAAGCGGGCGTCACCGTGGTGGTCGAGAGCAAGTCGCGAGCCTGCGAAAGTGAACCCCACAACGGCCATGAAGGAAATCATCTACATCCAAGCTGGCCAACTCGCCAACTACACAGGCACACACTTTTGGAACACGCAGGAGGCGTACTTCACATACGGTGAGGACGAGCAGTCGGAGATCGACCACGATGTGTCTTTCAGAGAGGGATCCGTTCTGAGCGTACGCACCTGCTGCTTCCATCGCCAAATTGTGTGATAACGTTGCTCATATAAGGGCGACTCAACGTACTCCCCGAGGCTGCTTCTGTTTGATGGAAGATGTAGGTATCTGTGTTGCTCTAGATTGCACTGACTGCTTACTGACGTGGGAGCGTAGCTAACTTCGGCACTCTCTCAAGCACCAGCGGCGTCTACAACTCAGCCGAGGACGATCCTGGAGCGGAGCCTCAGTGGTCGGTCCCGCTTTCTTCGCAAATGAAGAGACCCTCACTGCATCACATTCCTCCAGGAACGGTGCCGTGGTCGAGTATCGCCAGGAGGAGATACCGCAAGGCAGCTATCATGCGCAGCTCGAGCGCGAGGCTCAAGAAGACGGCATCCCGGAAGACGACGACGAGGAGACTTCACCCCAAGTGTCCGACTCTGATGTGCGCTTCTGGTCGGACTACAGTCGCGTTTTCCTGCACCCGCGGTCGTCGCAGCGACTCCCAGAGCCGCCTGGCTGGGAGAGCACGGAGGGCAACTGGCTTTGGAGCAAGGAGGCCTTCGAGCGGTATAATGCCGTACGTGAGACTACGAAGTCCGGCCTTTCAGCGTCGCTGAGCCATAGCAGGACACCGACCTCATGGAAGGGTCCTTCAGACTCTTCGTCGAGGAGTGCGACAATCTACAGGTGGGTGCCGTCCACAATTCGTGTATTCGCTGCATTTGCGAGGCCTAGCGCGTCTGTCTTGGCAATGGCAGGGTATTCAAGTCATGAACGACACGTCTACTTTTGGAGGCTTTACGAGCTCGTTCCTGACCGTTTACCGGGACGAGTTCCCTAAACTCCCATGCCTGGCCCTTCCGATTTTATCGTACAGCCTCCCCAGCCACATTGACACGGATAACGTGCGTGTATGCGTAGTCCGGTAAATCCCGTCAATAATCTTGTCCACATTCATAGGAAGCGGGCATGCAAGCGGTCGTCAACGATGCAATGTATTTACACAACCTGTCGTCGCTCTCCACGTTAACCGTCCCGCTGCATGCGCCTGCAACATGGATGGCAGGAGAATGGTTGGATGAAATAGACTTAAATGTTTGCGTCTCCGAGATTTTCTTCCGAGCCCGTTCTAACGCCCCACCCCACTGATAGCTGCAGAGCAAATTTCAAACCTCTGCGATTCTCTCGACCCACGTCGAAAGTGCAACGCTGCCTCTCCGGTAGGTTCTCCTGTAACGGTATCATTGGAAGACGCGGCGTCTTGGGTTGACCCCTGTCTGACAGGCTGAAAACCTCCATGGAAGACCTAGACAGCCTTTGCGGCGTCTTGAACTACGGCGGGAGCAACCGCTTTGCGCATCTGTCCGGGGTGTTCCCACTTTCCTCTGCCCTCCATACAGACCGAGACCTTGCGGGAAGGTTCTATGATTTTTCGCTTAGGCCCGAGGACGGCAAAAAAGCCGAGGAAGATTCGGTATGCACCTTCACCTCGTCTACCTCAGGGTCCCCGGACAGTACTGACGCGCGTCTGCACGGCAGAATGCCCGTCTAGAGTTCGCCAGGATCTACGTGGCCAGGGGGTTCTCGTCGTCTGATCGTCGGACGCTGGACGCGTGGACGGAAACTCGACAGCCTATTCCGTACACCACCTTCGCACCAGCCTACCCGCTGCCTTCGTCTTTCCCAAGATTCCTGAAATCGCCCCCCGCGCCGACCGGCGACAGGCTGCGCGCGCCCACGACTCGAGCCCTTTCCTCATTGCATACGACACCCCATACGTCAGACATGCTTGCGGCCTACTCTGCAGTGATCGACGATTGCGTACGGCGCGGCGCTGAAGTCCTCGGGGTGATGGGCCTGGAGAAGGACGATGCTACGGAGCTGAGAGATGAATTGTGGGCGCTCAGGGATGCATATGCTGGGACGGAGGATGGCGGAATGGTCAATGAAGAGCTGAAGCTGGATGATGACGAAGAATAAAGATCCGTGCGGCAAAATGATACCACCGTGTCCTCGCGTTATGAATCTTCGGTCTCGAAGCCTCGCTGCCGATCCACGACTGTTATACTCGCTTCAATGGGCATGTGCCAGTACACCCTGAATGTACGGCCCGGATCCTTTCCCGATGGGCTGGTAGCGGTAGATTGACACCACCTTGCATTGCTCCAGCGGGGGTGGTCAAGTAGGGTGAGCCTATCTAGTTTGTCCAAGTCCAGAGCTCACTTAGGCTGCTCACCTCGGGCGCTATCTCCGCCAGGTACCCAAGACTTCCAGCTCGCTTCAATGTTTTGCGTTCCCTGGGCACCAATGAATCCTCATTGAGATCTCCGCGATGAAGCTTCCCGCGAAGAACAAGGACCCTAGTGTGGAGTGGGAAAGGGCCCACCCACTCAGTCTTTCATGAACCACGCAGCAGTTAGATCATGATAGAGTTCGCCGACGCGTGTAGAATGAGTGCCTGAGTCTTAATGTCGCGTTATGGCAACGTCCGGAAGCTTCGTGGCGTGTCCTCGCGTCAATGGTATTTGTCCTCGGACCGTCCGTAATGCGCCCGGAAGTCGTAACTTGAGCTCGCGATGCACATGGGCCGCAGTGGGCTATCTTTGTGTGGACAATGGCTTACATACCAACCGATGCTCTCGCCGATCAATTCCACCTATGGGCCTGGATTGTAGTTCGCTGTAGTGCGGCACAGATTCCTTTGAGTATCTGCGAATATGAGCGACGTCAATCACAGCTACCAGCTTCAGGAAGGCTGGCTAATCCGTGCTCGGATTCGCCATGCTAAACAAAGTCCGGGACTTACTATTCATGCGAAGACAAGCTTAGTCTCTACCCGACGGCAAAGCTACTATGCATCTGTGTTCATTCCTCCGTCTGATATCCGTGGTGAACCGATGGCAGAGTGTATGCTATAACCTCGAAGAACTCACCATCACTGTTGCTTCACACTTGCCTGAGAGCAGCACGCGACCGAGTCATCTGGACTCCAGCCGCCTGCGCGAAAGCCAACGCGCTAGGCTTCTCCGCTGTGACCGTCACGATATCTATCGTCTCAGAGAAGAATAGAGTGACGCGGATGACTTCCATAACGAACTTCTCGAGGGTGAGGTACGACGATGCGCTCATGTTCTACAGTCAGGGATTAGCATTTCGTGACGAAAATCAAGCCGGAGCGAATTACTTCGGCAATGCGAGCCACAAGAGACGCATAATCTATAGACTCTCCATGTCCAGGCTTGCCGTGTATGATGACGGTTACGATAACCCGCTGTTTTGCCTCTCGCTCCGGTGGGTTCACACCAATGATCGTGGAGAGCGCGAGATTCTTGATCGTAACGCGGAGATTCTCCGTCCCCTCGATCACCTCCTCTGTGTAGGATGTGGAGATCACCATGGTGAATTCCTCGGCGAGGGGGATCAGTTTCTCTGACTTGATTGCAACCACGGCGCGCTGAACAGCGACTGCGCCGGTGAGTGCGAAGGCTACCTTCACCACCGCTCTGGCTAGGTTCCTCGGCCCATCGAATACTTGCGCGTCTGGACCGTCTACGAGGCCCAGTATGCTTTTTGAAAGGTGACCGTAATGGATTGATTGGCTGACATCGTCCGCCGCAGCCGCTTTGTCAAGGTATCTGGGCTGTAAGTGAAGGTGAAGAGTGACGGAGAGAGGCTGTGGACGAATACGCCCCCACCAGTCTTTCCCGATTGTGGCAGGAAGGGTGAGAGAGTCTATGAATACAATATCGTGTGCCACAGAGTCTTGAGCAGACATGATGGATGATGGGAAGTGGTTCGAACGAGATGGTTCCCGCTTTTGGTTGAGATAACATCCGATCAATACTGCCAGCCCGAGTCACATGTCACGACGGTTTCTCATAATCAGGAAGTGTTTTTTGCTGACGTTCGCTGAGGAGCAAAGGGCGATATTGGAAAGATCGGACAATCGTTCTCACCGCTGCTGCAGGCTACGAGCTAGACTGAGTGAGGTATTCCTGCAAAGAGGATTCCCTCCCATGCAGATCTAGCTAAGGATTGCCAAATGCTACATTTCATTATCCTCGGTCTGAACGCTACGTAAGTACATTGGTACACAATTGCCCGCGTCTACAATAAGCACATGTATACATTTTCTGTTGCTACATACTTCGATCTTCCGTGTTTCACTGCTCGTCATCTGACCGCCGAATCTACTTTGCCTCTGCGAACTTTCCGAGGACGCTGAGCACCCGCTCTGGCTCGAGCTTCCACTTGGCGTCCGTTCCAGCGCCGCTGGTGCTCACCGTCTCCGAGTTCTCGAGCTCGTTGAGCCTCCGCATGAGCTTCTGATCCTTGCTCACCGCCAACACGAAGTCGAAGTCGCTCGTGCTCTCCGGCTCCGTGGCCTCAGGCGCGAGCCAGGCCACACGACTAGCGAGCGTGGAGTGGGCAGGACCTCCCGGGGACAGGATCGCACCGACCGCCGTCGACCTTGAGATATTATTGGGTAAGACGAGGAAAGAATTTGCGCCCGGGATGATACGCAGGCCATAGCGCTCGCCCAGGCTGTCGAAGATGTGATTCTGCGCCTCGCCTGCCTGGCGGCGCGCCCATTGGCGGTCTGGCTGCGGTTCGTCAGGGTCGGTGCAGTAGCGCCAAACTACGGATGCCTCGCGCTCCTCTACGAACGAGCCTGGTGTACGCTCCGTAAACTAGAAAGCAACTGTCAGCTGATGTTGAACCATGCGATGGACATGCTCACATAATTGAGGATCTCGAGACATGATGCCTTCCACGTCAAGTTAAAGTTCGCGACCATGTTCATCCACGTCGATCCGCCGCTTCGCGGAGGGCGCGTCTTGATGAAGCAGCCGTTCTCGGCGCTGTAAGTTCCGAATGAGTGTCTGAAAACATCACCGACTGGCATACGTACACAATACCAATCTTCGGTGCCATCTCTGCTACGACATCGAGCATGCCCTTCACTGGCAAGCCACTGAGCAACCAGACCTCGTTCTTCGGGTCCTCCGCCAGCTTGTTCAGTACGTCAATCGCCTCCTTCGGCGGGTTGAACTCCGCGCGCCCGAGCTTACGCATATCGCGGATCCACATTGTGCCCTCGAAGTCAACGAGAAGGAGACGTTTTGCGCTGTGGCGGTAGCGCGGGAGCAGAAGCGACACGTCAAGTGACGCTACCTCGGCGGCGTCGCTCTGCAAGTGCTCGATGTTTGCGCGGAGGCAGCGCACGAGGAACGAGGTGACAAAGGCCTGGGCGGACTGTGTTACGACGTGGTTGTGCAAATCCTCCCAGCGAGATGTTGCTTCCTCATCGCTCATAGTGAGTGCCTGAATAACTTCTTTCAGCGCGACGCTCAACCATCTAGCCGTTCAAGCTCACCTGATGAATGGCCTTCGCAGTCATACGCTTGTCCCAAGGGTTGATAGGGATACACGAGCGGAATCCACTGTAGCTGTACGAGCCCGTGAACTGCAATTCGATCAGCCAGAGACTCACGATCTTTACAAAGGGTTGTCTCCGCTCACCTCGCTGAGGACCAACGGCCGATGCCTCTCCTCTTGGCATTCAACGAACTCGTGCGTCCGCAGAGCCATGCCCTCGCGCAGACTCGTGACCACAAACGCGTCCGCAACCGTCAGAAGCGCAAGGTACTGGCTGAACGTGAGGTCCTGCGTGTGCAGGAAGACGACGGGCTGGTACGTGAGCGTCGAGAAGCGCGAGTTGAGGTGCGACACGACGTCCGCGACGCCGCCCTGCATCTCGTTCTCCTCCGTCGTCTGCAGCGCGACCTGGATCAGCACAACCTTGCCCTGATACTCGGGGTACTTGTCTAGGAACGTCTCGAATGCCTGGATCTTCTGCCGCACGCCCTGGATATTGTCCAGCTTGTCGCGCCCGACGATGATCTTCATCCCCGCGTACCGCTGGCGCAGCGAGCCGACCCACTCGGCCACCTCCGGGTTGCGCCTGTGGACAGTTTAATTGTACTCAATGGTGGATATCACGTGCGATACTCACTTCTCCTGCTTCAAGTGCAGCACGTCGATGCCCATAGGGAACACACCGACATCCACAAAGCGGTCCTCCGTCTGGATACCCTTCGGGAGCGCTTCCACCGTGAGGATGCGGCTCACCGTCTGCCTAAAGTGCCGCGCATAGTTCGCGGTCTGGAAGCCAATCAGGTCGGCCCCCAGCACGCCATGAAGCATCTGCTCGCGGACGCTCAAGCAGCGGAAGATCTCCGAGCTCGGGAACGCCACATGCATGAAGAACCCAATAGGCGCATTCGGCAGCTTCTCGCGGAGCATCGCAGGCAGGAGCATCAGGTGGTAGTCGTTCACCCAGATGATGTCCCCGTCTTGGTACACGCCCACGATGGCGTCTGCGAAGCGGCGGTTCACCGCCTCGTACTGCTTGTAGCTCTCGCTCTCGTAGAAGCTCTTCGTCTTCGGTGCGTCCGGGATCGCGTAGTGCAGGCACGGCCACAGCACCTGGTGGCAAAACCCGTCGTAGCAGCTCGCAAACTCCGCGTCCGGGATCCACACCGGAAGGCTGTCCGCCTCGTCTCGCATCCGCCACTCCATGTTCCGCTTCAGGCTCTCCCGGAATTCGTCCGTCCCGACGCCCAGCGTGCCCACCCAAAGCTTGCGCTTCAGCCGGTTACGGACGCTGTCCACCGCGTTCTTCAAGCCACCGTTGCAGTGCGGGTTGTTCTCCAGGTGCCATTTGGTGCTGCGGCCGCTGCCGTTGGTGTCATGTCGCGTGCCCGACAGCGAGCGGCTCGCAGTCCGGCCTGTCGAGCTTCGTGACGATCTTCGCTGTACCCGCGGCGAGCCCACGCCACTGTTTGCGTGTGTCGTTTGGTGTCTCTTTGCAGCACCATTCGTCGCGCCCAGAGCGTGCGCTGCAGCGCTTACAACGTTGTTGGTGGCAGCCGCCGCTTTCGAGGCGAGACTATCAACAAGGGACGTGTCCGAAGCGTTGGCATTCGGGGTAGTCGGCTGCGTTAGTCCGGTGAACGTAGTAAACGGATTGTTCGGTTCGTTGCGAGGGGTTACCGCGGGGGAAACGGCTCGGGACTGAAAGAAGAGTATGTCAGTAAAGCCTTCGCATATGGAACATAGGTCGATTCAGGTAAATGTGTAATAATAATAAAAGATATATGGTGATGAATAATCGCCCAAGAGATCCCCTCGTGTGAAGACACAGATACGCTCGAGACATCCAGCCTTGCTTTGCGGGTACCGCAGCAGTGCCCTATGCGGAAATAGTGGGACAAGGATCACAGCTGGCAGAACCGCGGCCATTAATCAAGGGTCGTATGAGCATACGGGGATACTAGCTCGTGTCGGAGGCATCTATTTCTCAACCGCTCCGCATGAGGAGAACGAGAGAGGGTGTCATCACTTCCCATACCTCGCTTGTACTATATGCAACGGTGCGACTATGAGGTAACTCCCTCGCGCCATTATTCTGCCCGCGATGAGGATGGAGGTCCTCTCTCTCTCTCTCTATCTCAAGAGACGAGGACCGACTTCTCAGTCAGAAGTCTGTTATGGGAATGCTTCCTTTCTTCGAGCTTTTCCGCGATGTTCCCATCAGCACCCGAACCTGCACCGCACAAGCACCTCCGTTGGATGCCAACCCTCGAGGCCGTTGAACATGTGGAGATACGGACTCCTGCCCATGTAGGCAACGTTCACCAAGGCATAGGGTCTGTGGTTCGCGCTGCAGCGGACCCACGAGCCCTGGGGACGTCAGAGGGGAAGCGCTAAGTCCCAATCGGGCGTGCTCGTCCATACACCCCTCAGGGACCTCGCCGTCCCCAACCCCGCACGCCACTCCTCCCCTGCGAACGGGAGTCGTATCGTTTCAAAGGTCAGCAGAGGAGGTGCATGCAGTCAGTGAGTGGGGCCCCTCCCCGACAGACCTAGAATGACCCGTCTGCACACGGAATGCCCTCGAAGTGCAGGTTCGCAACACTCGCATGTTGGTGGCATTATTCAATTGCCCACAGCCTCAACAGCTACCAGCGACAGTGAGCCCAGAATGTAGGCTCCTAGCACCGGAACGCCGGTCAAATAATTCTCGGTCTGGCACGAAGGCAGCATGTAGGTAAAAGTCACTATGGGCTCTGCATTGTCCTCCGAAGATGTTGACATTGCGTGCAGACCACGTCGAAAATCATTCAAAATGTTACGAGTAATGTTTTGGCTGGTAACATTTTGAATGCGCTCAGGTAGGGTAACGTGAGGTTCATCCCGACTCTACCTCACATGGATTCCCCTAAACGCGGCCTGTTCTATTTGGCCATGTCTCCGGTCTATGCTTAGCGGGGCAAGACCGGCGATACGGTCCGATAGCATCTCTGCACCCGGGATATTTGGGCTTGCACCAGCGGGCATCGGCTGCAAGCAGACGTACTAGGAAGAGGAGAGCTCCAAGCTGGACTCGTGCAAGAGTGGGCGGTACCAGCGGATGAGCGCGCCAAAACCGATGGCTCCCAGAGAGACAAGGAATTGCAAACAAGATCTGAGAAGAAAGTGGTAGAAGGGAAGAGGCTCAAGCATTCCGAATACGAGGGAGCCATGGGCTGGTAGTGCTTGTGCGAGGACATCTCCGCCGGAACCAGAAACGAACGCAGAAGGCTGCACGTAATCAAATGAAGGGCGTAGAAGACTCACTTTGTCCTTGAGATCCTCAACAATGCTCCTCAGCGGGCCTGTCTTGCTGGGGAGGCGGCCGCCAGTCGCGGGGCCGGGTTGGAGGAAGGATGGCTGAGTGATGTGGTCATGGCCTGGCGAGGAAGGGGTAGAGTCGCCGAGGACGGAGGTGTGGGGGAGAAAGAGAGAGGCGATGATGATCCTGTTGTTGCGAAGCGAGCTCATCGCTGCGTACGACGAGGGGATAGCTGTTGCGGCCGTTTTGGGCGGCGAGGACGAGTATTTGTGCCATGATCAGTTCTCTATCTATGACATCAGAGGCCACGTGCGTACCTGCGATCGTCTCAGCCGCTTGTGCAGAGGCAGCCTCGGACCGGGCAGCAGCAGCCATTTGGTGGAGGATTTGAGGAGAGAGAGATGGCTGGATATATGCGCGCGACGATCGCAGCCTCGGCGTGCGGAAGGTAGACGTGGACGTTGTCCGTACGTACGACCGCAAATCGTCCGACACGGCGCCACCACCTGCCGCTCTCCGCCTCAACGTTCGTCAGATCGCCGGCACAGATCTGCTCAATATGGCAGACCGACTTCCTCCGTCGGAGGTCGTTGCACCTCATCGTCCAATCCTGTCCTCGTCTCTGAATCCATTACGCATGACCGTTGGGCATCGTCACCATTGTACGGCATGGTATCTGAATGTCGTCGGCGGAGAAGGTCTCGTCATCTGGCTGACCGCCAGCGCGGCAACGTGCTCGTGCAACTCGGCTTGCAAGATCACTGGACCACGTAGTCGCTGAATATTGTCAATATCATGAATCATTGATTAGTACTTAGTTCCGACCAATCCGACTCAGCAACAGCTACCGCGAAGAGCAAAGCTGAGGCAGAGTGAGAAGATCGGGACGATGGAATCGCAGTTGGCGGAGGGACATGCATATGGTGGGGAGATGTATGGATTGCTACGTTGTAGAGAGCAGACGAGCATCATCATTCCTGGTATGTTTCGCGTCGCCCCTCAATGTCCCTTGGCATCATGGGATCTACGGAGTGTGCACGAAGGATTCGGTTCTGTGAGTCAGTCACAAATGACAGGTGAATGCGCGTCTGATGAAGCGAGGCTCTCGTCAGTGCCAACTCCTGAATCAGCTGGCGGAACAGCTGGGGAGATGAACCACTTCATCAATGCATAGTATTGACCATCACGCCGGGCAGCACATTTGGGGGGCTGCACAAAATACAACAGGCTACGACAGGCAATGGTGGGGATGTGATACTGTGCACAGTGCAATAGCGTGTGTGAGAATCATCGTCGAGACCATATGAGAGGAGTACCGACCATATACCTATAGTATCCATGATCAACCCGCTTGACGTGCTACACTAAACTAGCGCCTCTTGCAAGTTCATTGGGCGTTGCGCTTGTCTTTCCAGTCGTCGGCAGCTATTATCATGGACATACAACGAGTTGTCAGCAGGTACAACACACGTTTACACACATGAGAGCGGGCTCACCGAATAAATAGACAGCAGTACCTGTTGGCTCGGGAGCCGCCGCCGCTAACAAGAAGAGCGGGGCGATGACGACAGCGAAGAGGGTGAATTGCTTGAACTGCATGTGTGATTTCTCTTGTCCGAGGAATGAGGATACCAGAGTTTCAACGTCGGGTACTTATAATGCAACGTGCGCTTTCCATCTCGGCGACAGAGGGGCCTGCGTGACTCAACAATATCCCTAATGCGCAAAGCTGATAGCGAGAACACCGCGCGCAGCGCGCGTTCAGGCTAAGGCCCAAGGGTTTTACAGGTACAAGAGGTAAATGACAGACAGGAAAGTCGAGCAAATGACGGTACCCACCTATTTTTGCTATCGCGGCCGTCCTGAGGGCTATGGGACGCTGGCTTCGAGCACATTTGGGGTCACGACAACACAACTGAGCTCGGGCGTCATTGATTTTGTTCGTCCATGCCGTCAAGGAAGCGACATTTGTGGTCAGGGGACCTAAATGCCGATATATGGCAGTCGGCCAGCTGTCTGTGGAATTGGTATATGTGATAGCAGCGTTCTTTATCGCTCTCGCAAGTCGCGCTTGCCCCTGACATGTATCGATGCCTCATGGTTGTTGAGGATCACGCTATGCGTAGGAAAACGTTTGGTGAGAAATCCCTGGCCTATTAGTAGTGGAGATGCGTTCCCTACTTCGCAGCAACGGGTTTCTCGGGTGTCCAACCGGACTTCCGCGGTGCGCTGTCATACAATAGTTAGTCATCGCATGGGGGAAAGAAGGGTCACAGACTCGCCTCACAGCCCGCGAAGGGATTCACCACGCCCGAGTCGATGCCACGGGCTGAGCTCTGTTTGACTACATGTGTGGTATGCCTGGACAGTTACTAGCGTCGACCGACAACTTGTATTATCGAGGCTGGTAGGCAGCCAACTTGATTCCTATCATCAAAAGCATATAAGGCTACTGTAGCCTTCAAGTTCTCCGCGGCGGGTTCTGGATGCGCCCGTGTTCCAATTCCAGGTTGATCTTGCCAATCGCTCGGAAGCAGCTCGCTAGCTGGTAAAAACCGTGCTATAAGTGACTCGGCGCAACGCAATGTAGTAATAGAAAGTGATCACGGCGTATCAGTAGCTCAAACTTTCCTTGACTAATTCTGAAGAGAGAGAGCAGCAGCAGAGAACGTTGTGCAGAGGTTGGAGTGATGTTGCGCGGAAGCTGCGACCAGGGGGGCGCCTATGCATATGATCTGGGACCGTGCAGCTACACGTACAGATTTATGTTTACTGCATTCCATCGCAGTCGCTGCAGAGCTAGAACGTACAGTTCACGAACCCGTTGACTGAACAGTCAACAGAGCGACCAAGCCCAGATTGCCGACATCGAGCAACGAAAAAGTCACCGCGGCGACAACCACTTTATGCGGACAATTCGCCAGCTATGGACTCGGTAAGCGCACCGGAAGACGTAGGTTCATTGGCGGACTCACAAGAACTTAGTTATCTGCCTTTGCGCTGGTCTCATCAGCTAGGGGCGCCATCTATCAGCGTGTCCAGTGGGTAGAAGACGCAAGGGACCGTACCCATATAGTAGTAGTCACCGATGGCACGCTTCTCCGGATGGCTAGTCTCGTCAGCTGTAAGCGGCAGTTAGTGTTATGCTGAAGAGATAACTGTTGTATGCCCTGCTCACCCATGTAGTAGTAGTCACCAATGGCGCGCTTCTGCGGCTTGCTCGTCTCGTCGGCTTCGTTCATGGATCAGCCGCGCCGGACACGAAGTGCGACATGAGTCTGAGTCCCGCTCACCCATGTAGTAGTAGTCGCCGATCGCACGTTTCTCGGGGTTTCTCGCCTCGTCAGCTGTGGCAAACATCAATACAACGGTATAGTAGTACAGGAAGAAAGTGTATTCTGCCTACCCATGTAGTAGTAGTCTCCGATCGCGCGCTTCTCAGGCTGGCGCGTCTCGTCCGCTGAGAGGTAGTGAGAACATCCGCTTACTACGGCCTCGAGCTGGCTCACCCATGTAGTAGTAGTCCCCGATCGCGCGCTTCTCGACCTGGCTGGTCTCATCAGCTATTCGACGGTCAATCAGTGTGCATGACACAAAGAAGAGCTAACTGCATCTCGGCATACCCATGTAGTAGTAGTCCCCTATGGCGCGCTTCTCTGCCTGGCTGGTCTCGTCGACTATGAAGAAAGACGATGAGTACCAATATGTATGAGTATGACGGGAAACTGGCATACCCATTTCGTAGTCGTCTCCGATAGCAGGAGCGGGGGCCGCAAGGGCAAGCGGGATAGCCGCGACAACGAGGAGACTGATCTGCTTGAACTGCATGACGTTAATCGATTCCTGAGTCTCACAAGTGGGGGACACGAAGATGCATACCTACCTCCATGACCTACTAGTACTTATACTTGACCGATCACCCGTGCGCCTCCTCGTCGCTTCGCGTGATCTCTGTCGCACTGGCTACATGTGGCCGAAGAACAGCATGCACGCGCTGCCCGTGCACAGATAGCCGACGGCGATTTGAGGGGGGAGCCGACAGTGCCTCTCCTACTGAGAATCACTCGCGGAGAGTATGCCCCGTGTGTGCAAACTGAGATGTGCTGGTCATGTATGACATGGCTCCTCCGATGATGGGCTTGCATCCGACGTGCGGATCGCTGAACTACCTGTCAAAGTTATTGAGTTTGCTTCCTCGTGGCGCCAGTATGCATATGGGTCTCACGTCACACAATAGCCTGGGTCGCCCGCCGCCCGCCCGCCTGCCCCGCAATATACTAGTCTGGACACTGGTTTGCGTGTAGACGAATGGACGGTTTCAGGCAGTTGGGCAGACCCTCCGGGGTATGCGGCGTTGCTACTGTCGACGTCAACGGCGAGGCTACCGACCGTGTCATGGGGGAACACTACAAATGAGCAACATTGGATATTGGGGAAGCGCGCTGTGCACGGCGGCCATCACTGTCATCAATAGGCATGAGCCGGAGGTATCACTGCCAGGCAGACCCACTGACACGATCTGAGCCCACCTTCGACAATATTTGACTTCCATGGTCGAGACGCCACATAGACAAGAGTCGAAAAGGAGTCAGCTGTACGGAGATTTGCAAAGAGTGTAGTGAAAGCTGCGCCTGGACGGCTTTCGACAAGCTGCCACCACGCCGAATCCGCCACGCCTCCGGTTCGTGTCCTTGACGCAATCCCGTGACCGCGACGCTGTGACAATTCGAGGCCTAAGAAACGGTCGTCGACTCGTTAAAGCCTCTTGCTAGAAGAAAGATAACGACAGGAGAACATACCTGAGGCTCGTGTTGTGGCGTGGTCCGCGTGGATTTCTGGTTCACATGGATTCACTTGACGGATCCATCCTGTAAACGGTTCAACATGGCGCTCGCACATGAGCAACTTATCATACCTTGCGCATCCGATGACGGTTCATAACAGCCTTCGAAATGTGATGCACGAAACATATCGTAGACGATGTATCGCTCTGACAGGATAGGACCGAGTAATGCTTATCCCGACTGCCGGCTCCCCAACACACTGGCACATATGTTGTTGCTGTGTGATGCTGGCAAGCGAGTGTTCAAGTCTGCCGAAGCCCTTGTTGGAACATACGGGCGTCGTGTATGCATGTATCGGGAAGCCTGTTGGTGTGTCCCCTGAATCGAGTCACTGCCACTGTTTTCCCAGTGACGGCATCAGCCCCGTTCTCGTTCTACGTTGCGTCGATCGCCTGGGTTTCGTATTCTCCAGACGCACGTTTTGTACGACCACTCAACTGCTGTTGCATAGCATACATGAGACTGTCGAGTGCCCTGACGGTGAGCCCCATCATGAGGGAGAGTAAAACGTGGCACACAGACCTATCGCTAACGTTCATGGAGATGTGCGCATGCCTACCTGTACTAGTGGAGGTCCGGCTCTTGCTTTGGGTTCGGGGCCACTTCCAGGTGAAGGTCATCATGGGATATTTCGCCATGTAAGCACTCATCGTGGGTCGACTGAGGAGAGTCCCGTCGTCGGCACGGCGGTAGCGCCCGCTGGACGTCTAATGTCACGTTCGTGAAGATCGAGATTGCGTTCTTACCAACCTTCAACATCGCCTTCGACCAACCGGCGTGACACCAGCCATCTCTGGAATATGCGCAGGAGATGGTGCCGCTGAATCAGAATCCTCAAGAAGCGTGGATATAATGTGAAGTTCAAGCGTGGCAGTCAACAATATATCTGGTCAAATATTATGATAGTTCTGCGTCACCGTAAGTCGTCTCCACCGCACGCCCTATATATCTGCTTACTATCGCACCACGGGCCACGGCGGGTGTGCGTACTTCTATGGCACGCTGCGTAAACAGATCACACATGTATAGCAAGCTTCCCTATACTCACAGAGACTAAGTCCACGGTAACGACGAGGGGCTGATACGGATGTGAAGGTGTGTACCCTTGGCCGTGAACACCTGAGGCTGGCACTGGATGTTCATCATGATGTCGGTGCGCTAAAAAAGGTAATGCATTGTCGGTAGGCCCGCCTACTACCCTGGACAATGGAAGACGACAGGGACCGGCCTGCCACGGGATTTCCGAATCATTCGGACACAAACTCTCCAATGATCATCAGGGTCGTATATTGTTCGTCGCAAATGCAAGTCTTGGCCGAGTCCAGTACGCCTAATCCTCCCTTCTCCCCCTCGCGGGCGGGCCTATGCCCGCCGCGGCGGCCCGAAGCCGCATCCCCACGGAGTCCAACAAGTGAATGAATGCGATAAAGTACAGTGCGTGGTCGTGAACGAAGTGGGTGATAATGTTATGCGCGTCGCCAGTGCGCACAGCGCTAATCGTGGTGGGTGCATGCGGTCGGGTGTGGAAATGACGGAGGATGGACGGGAAACGCCCATACGGGTGGGATAGCCGAAGTCTCGCTCCTTTGTGCGCGCGCGTGAGCGCTATTCAACGAAGATCGATACGCCCGAGTGGCAGACATACCTTATGAGCAGAGACGCTGAGAGGGGGCCGAGCGCGGTGCTCAGGCGATCGTGCAGATATAGCTTGCGCTCCCGTTCGTCCGGTCGTAGTCGGACGGCACCTGGCTCGTCTCAGTCTCCTCGGGGAGGGGCGCAGCGATGTCAAGGGCGATAAAAGTCCAGGCGTCCATTGCGATATGTCGAGGAGGGGGTGAGGGAGACCGGCGAGGTGAGGCGGGGAGGGTGGTCGTGGAAGGTCGGAGGACTTGCGGTGGAGTCAGTGTCGGGCCTGCCCGGGATATATATGCGCTCGGGTGCTGCTTGGAGGCGCGATGTACTGTGACGGCGGACAATAAGGAGCGTAGCGTGGCCGCAGGCTTTACTACTTTGATGACCACGGACACTGACAGGCGTGGCCGAATGCTAGGATGACTTGGACGCGTCTCGTTCCAATCCTGGATCCTGTGAACCGGCAAGGTCGCATCTCGGGTCGCGTATTCAGGCTGCGTCATGATCGAGTACGCTTACCTTGTTCAGGCACCCAGGGAAGGCTATTGTCTGCTCAGATCCCGATCCGAGTGGCCACCTGCGGTCAGTATGATTCACCAAAAGAGTGCAAGATTGTCAAGGGAGGACGACGGGGTGATGGACGGCCAGCGTCCGTGGGTCCGGGTAGCTCGTTGAGGCGACGTGAACACCGCGGTGTTACTTATCGGCCGCTGAGTCACTCCCGTGAGCGTCCTAGATGTCCCTAGGAATACACGGTCGCTGCATTGGGCCATTGTCCGCCCAAAGAGTCAAGAACGCCAACAGGATAACATCATGTCGCGATCGACACACTAGCGCGGGTGAGAGCTATTCCATATCGTTGCGATGCCATGGGCAACGATCTGCGCAAAGACATCCGTCCCTGACTCGATCCATCTGCAGACCGACGCCTCATCTACGAATAAGCGGGACCGCGTCGGTGCGCCGCGCTGACGACGCGCGACAATGTCGCCGTGTCCCGACATATCAAACGTGCTTTATCGATTTCAGCACGCGGTCACATGCTGCGTGTTACGGCGGCGCTCCCCGTCCGGCCACGCGAAGTCAAGATGTCCGCATTCGGCAGCGCGTGAAGATGCGTTCTGGCTTCCTCATTGTTCTCGAGGGCGGCATTCAGGAAGTACACACGAGTGCAGTAATAGATAGGACAGAGCTTAGTAGCCGGTGATCGGGGAACATACCATAGCACGACCGCGCATCTGTTGTCAATGGAGCGCCTCCAGTCTATTGCCGCGGCCTGGCAAGATTCTATGCCAGTGATAGATCCAATTGGGACTATCCCATCGCGAAGGCGCGGCCTCGCCGTGCAGATCATCGAACACATCACTGACTCGCAAGGCTGCGAGTGTACGAGTTGTGCCGTATCGGTCAGCTGTAACAGATGTCGAATGTCAGACGCAGCTATCTGGTGTCGTACGTGTGCACTCACCTGTTAGACCCTTGACAAACAAGATCTGGCCCGTATGAGAGAGCGTAGGGCTTCATTCCGATGTGTCTTCAGTGGCGCTTGAGAAATGTCCATTTCATCGTGAAGCTTGTAAGTGGACCTCCATGTCGTGCCACAGAGTGAAGCGGACCCTGCCAGCAGGTTCACGACGCACATGACCCAATCGTAAGAAAGACACCCTTCACTTTGAAATGGTGCCTTCGTCTGAAGGGACATACTGGGTGAGCATTCACCTGCGCATGCCTGGAAGATACATAAGCGTCAAGACCCACAATCTCATATCGACTTGAACATACCGTGCTCGCTACCCCTACATCGAGCTGCCTGCCGATGTTATGCAAGACACCAGCTATACCGTCGTGACACCGCTGGGTTGGTAGCCGTGGTGTGCGCCCCCTTGGCCGAATGAATGCACATGCGATAGGATGACAAATATATCGATTGTATTGGGGTTCAAATTTTCAAACACCACATGATGCACTTGAAGATTTGCAAGAGCCTGTGCGTCGGATGGTAGATATCGGCGACTCAGGAAACGAAGAAGTGACAGAACCTAATAGAGCGTTGCAGATACGTCGGACATTGCAGAGAATGGATACGAGGCAGCGAGCAAAAATGGCCTTCGGAACAGCGCGTACCTGGAGGAGACAAGGTAGTTCGGAATCAAGGGGAAGGCGGAAATGGGGGGAGGATGGTTGCCTTGCCAATTTGAGCGAAGCGTCGGCTAAACCCGAAGCGGGCGGGACAGCGCCTTGTCTGCTCGCCGTGTCTCACATCGAGCCCGCATCTGCCGTCTCGTTCTCGTCGTTCTTCACGACGACGAGTAGGATTACCACCATCTGAGCTTGATTCACGACACTATTCGCGGCGCAGCGGTCCCTACCCACCCCGACCCCAAATCCACCACCCTCGCTTCCCGGTGATCTGACCAAAGGCGGCACCATCTATCTCAGGAGTCCTCATCAATGGCGTTCAACCAGGTCACAGCGACGTCTTTGACACCATCGAGGCCTGCGCCCGCTGCCCCCGTACGGCGAGGGAACGACATCGGCAACGCACTCGCTTCGTCGGGCTACGGTTCCTCGTTCTCAGTCGGCATGTCCTCGCCATCCGGTTCTTCATATGGTCCCTCTTATTCTGGCATCGGCGCATCTCCTATCCGCAACACCGACATGTTCTCTGGCGGCTCCGAGGTCATCAGGGCTGGCGTCGTAGCGGTGAAGGAAGACGGGATCGTCAGTTGGCTTTGGCGGCCGAAGTGGCTGGTACTGAAGGAGGGCTCGTTGTCTATCCACAAGAGCGAGGTGAGTCCAGATCACAGTGATCGTCTCTTACCACTACCGCAGTCATTGCTGCGCATGCGTCGTGCCGCAACTTCTCTTCTCAGCTGCTGTGATAGCCATCGCACGTCTACGTGCTTTTCGCCCCCTCGATCACGGCAGCATCTGGCTGTGGGCGCCCGCATATGGGACATGGCACACACATCAGCACGTCCCCCGCAGCCTCCGGTGCCCCGGGGCGTATTTTGAATATCTGGGGGACATTGGCGAGCAAGCAGCCGGTCAGTGGCGGTCCACAGCTCTCTGACTAAGTCTTGGGCGGCCCTGCCGGAGCGTTCTTGGACCCCACTGCCTTCATTTACAACTGCCGATAGGAACTTTCGGGGCCCTTTCATCAGTTTCACTAGCGCACCAACTTGTCTTCGGACGGCGTTGTGCGGCGAACAGGAAGGGCTCGTTTCACCACTGCCGCAGGTCGATGGTAGTAGGCAGGCGCTATGCGCAGCGACAGGGTTACTAGCATTGGGGTTGGGAGGCTCGGTCCTCCTGAGCGAGTCTCATGCAAGCGAGAGCGATAGGCCTTAATCCTGCTAGGCTATGAATGACCGTCGGGGTGCACATATAGATGTCGAAGGGCACACGGTGTACCCAGTGACAACGGTTGTAACCGCACAGTCATGACAGCGTTTCGTTTTCCTGCCCAGTGCATCATGTTAAAGTGGCGAGCGTTCCACTGACGTCGTTATAGAATTCCCCACAACACCAGTACCTCATCCAGTTATCTGATATTGCAAACATTGAACGAACGGACCTCAAGCCTTACTGCCTTTTGCTTGAGACGAAAGACAAGCGATGGTTTCTCTCGCTGAAAAATGACGAGGAACTCTACGGTTGGCAAGATGACATCTACTCTCGGAGCCCAATGGCAGGCGTCAGCAACCCCACCAATTTTGTCCATAAGGTCCACGTTGGCTTCGACCCAGTATCCGGAGCATTCACAGTGCGTCATACCTTTGTAGGCCTACTCTCAGCACCCTAACTGCTTCCGCAGGGTCTTCCCGATGCTTGGAGCAAGCTGCTGACGAAATCTGCCATTACGCGAGAAGACTATGCTAAGGATCCGCAGGCCGTGCTCGATGTTCTCGAGTTCTACACCGACCACCAGAAACGGGAAATGGAGGAGATGGGTATGGGCTACGGATCATCCTTGTCTCCCTCCGGTCCCTCCAGTAGCAGTAGCCTGAGCGGCACGACGCTCTACTCCGACTCCTCTAGCGCACCTCGTTTCAACGCTGGTACCGGTCTTGGCGGTGCAGGTGGCATGAACAAGCTCTCCCCGCTGGGGGACCGGCCACCCATAAAGCGACAAGACTCCGCGCCCACAGGACTCAACGGCACCGACACTGTCTCCAGCACTCCTGCTGCGCTCGCACGCGCAGCCGAGCTCGTCAATGGCTCGGCTGTGCAGCATGCCAACACCATCTCCGCCGCGCAGACCAACCAGAACATGCGGCCAGGCCTCGCGCAGGCCATGTCCTCCAGCTCGCTCCAACCATCGCGTCCCGCCCCCGCACGCCCCCTCCTTGCCAACCGTGCCGCACCCCCCGCGCCGAAGCCCTCGCTACCCGACCACACCCCAACCTCCGCCGACCTGCGTGCCCGTGCGAAGGCGCAGGGCCCGTCAGGGGGCGACACGCAGGTCTCGAAGCCGCCTGGGCTCAACGGCGATGCGCGTGCTGAACAGNCGTGCGAAGGCGCAGGGCCCGTCAGGGGGCGACACGCAGGTCTCGAAGCCGCCTGGGCTCAACGGCGATGCGCGTGCTGAACAGCAGGAGAGGCGGCCGCAGATGGCGCCGAGCAAGACATCTCCCGCGACGAGCCAGCCAGCGTCGCAGCCCGTGAACGGTGCTGCTGGTGCGACGGTCGGGCCGCCACCCGTCAAGCCACTGCAGCCCAAGAAGCCGAACGTGCCTGCGAAGGAGAAGGAAGGCCCGTCGATCGTGTTTACCGCTAACGACGAGAAGGATCGGAAGGACGGTGGCGTGGCGGCGGCGGCGGCGGCGCTGGAGAAGCCGAAGGAGAAGGAAAAGCGGATCAGCACGATGAACGAGGCGCAGATCATGGAGAAGCTGCGGAGCGTGGTCAGCCAGGACAACCCGAAGACGCTGTACAGCAAGATCCGGAAGGTCGGCCAGGGGTGAGTCTGTCATTCTGCGTTCCAGATGGGAGTGACTGACGCCTGTTAGTGCGTCTGGGCATGTCTACGTCGCAAAGACGCTTGCGTCAGGCAAGATGGTCGCGATCAAGGAGATGGACCTCTCGAACCAGCCGCGCAAGGAGCTCATCGTCAACGAGATCCTCGTCATGAAGGAGTCGCAACATCCGAACATCGTGAACTTCCTCGAGTCGTATCTCGTGAGGAGCAACGAGCTCTGGGTTGTCATGGAGTACATGGAGGGTGGCGCCCTGACGGACATCATCGAGAACAACACGCTCGAGGAAGACCAGATCGCGAGCATCTGTTTCGAGGTGCGCACTCTCACACTTACTGTGTATGGCTCAGTGAATCATGATCGGGCCGCAGACATGCAAGGGTCTCGGGCATCTGCACAGTCAGAGCATCATCCACCGTGACATCAAGTCCGACAACGTGCTTCTGGACGCACAGGGCCATGTCAAGATCAGTGCGTGTCTTCTTCACATGTCGTTACCACACACTAATCCCCACCGCAGCTGACTTCGGATTCTGTGCGAAGCTTACTGACCAGAAGTCGAAGCGCGCGACGATGGTTGGTACCCCGTACTGGATGGCGCCCGAAGTCGTCAAGCAGAAGGAGTACGGCGCAAAGGTCGACATCTGGTCGCTCGGTATCATGGCCATCGAGATGATCGAGAACGAGCCCCCATACCTCGACGAGGAGCCACTCAAGGCGTTGTACCTGATCGCGACGAACGGCACGCCAACGTTGAAGAAGCCCGAGGCGCTCAGCCGAGAGTTGAAGGGCTTCTTGAGCGTATGCCTCTGCGTGGACGTCAAGAGCAGGGCAACCGCGGACGAGCTCCTGGAGGTGAGTGGCAGCCGTGTGCGCGACGGAACGCATACTAACACACCCTGCAGCACGACTTCCTGAAGAAGGCATGCGCACTGTCCGGCCTCGCACCGCTGCTCCGGTTCAGGAATAAGCAAACATCGTGAATACGCTGTACTGTATTCTACACGCGTGCGTCTGCGCGAGGCTCCGCGGTCTGTACCCCTACCCCCTCCATCGCTCGCTGTGCCACCCATTGTATCCCTGTCGCTCCCTTCTATCTCCCGCCCTGTTATCTATTTTCACGCTCACATCGATCTCATGGCCTCTACGTTCTCGCGTCGGAAAACCCCGTACTGTATTCTTGTCTGCTAGACGAGTATTGCGGATCGCGTCATGTCTTCTCACTTGGTACGTATGCATACAGAATGCAGTGTATGTGTATGAGTGGAACGCGTCGGTGTTATGCATGGATACCCTGGACTCAACCTCACAAGCGCATCGACAGGGTCATCGCCTCGCACGCACGGCAGACAGGCTGGACATCGGATGTACAGTCAAACTATTCGATACACATCGTACATACATACATGGTTCGGTAACTACAGCGAGTCGAAGAATGCATATGAATAAGTATGGCGAAGGTCATAAGTCATGGCGCGATTCAGTAGACATGCAGCGTCCCACCCTCTCGGGCATACATGGTATCGAGCAGCGAGTCAGCTAGACACATAACAGGCATGGTCAGTCAGTCATCCATCCATCTCAGAACTCGCCCGTGACGAGGATACGGTAGAGCAATTGGGCTTCCTCGAAGCGGGCGTTGCGCAGCGTGAAGTGGGCCATTTCTGCACAGTCCGCGTCCGAGGCAGGGTCGACGATCGAGAACTTGATCAACGACGTGAAGAAGCGGCAGAGCTAATGAGATGAATTAAGAAGAGGAAGCGTCAGTGCAGACTGGGTGACGTACATGCTGCACGCCCTTCGCGAAGCGGTCGTCGCTGGTCTCCCCGGCGCGCTCGAGCTCCTCCGCCCTGTCCAGCCAGTTGATGGACTCGTGGAGGAACCAGCCGAGCACGTCCGTGCGCACCAGGTCCGCGATGGTCGTCTTGCCGCCCGTCGTGGTGTCCGGGACCGTCGTCGGATCGCGCAGCAGCTTCCCGATGAGGTCGAACGACGGCAGGATCAGCGGGAGGTGCTTCAGGGCCTCGAGGTACACCGCGGGGTCCTGGCGGTTCGCGGCGCAGGACGACAGGAGCGCGGCCAACAGGGGGTGCGCGATCGAGGGGTTGACGGAGATGAGTGACGGGAGGTCCATGGCGGCGACCACCGGCGGCGAGGTCAGTTGTGGCAAGGCCGGAAGTAGGACGCGCTGCTCGGAGAGTGTCAGGACGCGATCGCGCGCGGCCAGCAGCAGCGTTATCGCGTCGGACAATCTCTGCCTCTCTTGGTCTTGTTCCGGCATGATCGGTGCCTCTGCGCCGGAACTAGAGGCGCCATTGCTAGTTGCAGCATACGTTAATGATATGTCAGTGAACACTTCAGGAGCCACTGAGGACTGGGACGTACAACTCCGGTCTTGTACGTTCTGCCTCGCCCTCAAGATACAGGTTGGCCGCCCTCAGTTTCGGTGGCAACGGTGAACGCGCCAACGTGGCTGGCGAGAACGGGCCAATCTGCCAGGACATGAATTCAGGACATAGTACCACAGAATGCACGTAAGACGTACATCACTGCCATCTCCTCTCAAGATCTTCCAGAGTACCCAGATGAACTGCTCATTCTCGCTCACTCCTCCCTCGTTCGCCACGGCGATCGCCGCCTCGCGTTCCTTGGCAAACGTCGCGAGGAGCGCAGACTGGAAGGGGTTAATTCCAATCGGGTGTGGCGCGTAGAGCGAGTAGAGGATGTACGCGACGAGAATCCGCGTCGCGGGCTGGAGGTATCACCGGAACCTCAAGGACATGCCTAGCCTGCGATGGCACTGGAGAACATACCTCAGAAGGAGTATACAAGAGCGGCAGCAGCACATCCAACGCAATCTGAAACCGGTTCATCGGCGCGACGAGCTGTGTGAAGCCTTGCGTGGCGGTCGAGCACGGCAGCGAGTACGCCTTCGAAAGGAGGTGGCCCACAGAGGCCCGCGCCGGGTCTGGCTGAGCCTGCTTCATGCCGAGAGGAAGAGCATAGATCGTGGATGTTGCGGTCTGCATCATGAGAGAAACATCGTCTAGCGGGTCGTCGTGGTGGATGGTG
>MPVS01000283.1:0-35613 GCA_001931775.1 Fomitopsis pinicola
TTCCATATGTCATACTCACCGTCAACGACCGGCTTGACCCTGATAGACACCCGCTTGAACAGGTCGCCTCCTCCACTTCGCATCAACCACGCGCCATCGTGGGCGACTTCGCCGACGATCCAAAAACGCAGTGCCCGGCCGGGATCTGTCTTGGCGGCGAGATGCTCGATGAACGTGTCGGAAGTGATCTTATACCACACTGTGGCTGACGTTTCCGCGGAAGCGCGCGTGATGTTGTAATCGACGGCGCGTTTATCGGTGAGGATGTTGCGCACACGTCTGATGGAAACTTCAGTACCACATTGGTCCGGAATAAGTCGCATACCCTGTCAACGTAACAATCCATTCCGCACCGTACTGGCTCACAAAGCTCAAAGCGCCTATATATACCGAGTGAGGATGCGAATAAGATGACAACCTGCAACGCACGCAGTGTCTGTACTCTGTTTGACCTCATGAGCGGATTTGTTGCTGCCCGATAAGATAGATTCGTCACTGCAATGAAGATGTTGTATGCGTACTGCGTGGAAGACGGAAGCGTCTACATACGACGCATCATCCGCAGATGGCGGAGAGTGATAATTCTTGCCATTGGCGGCACTGCGATGATGGGAATGGGTAAGGGGGGGTGGCACTTACAAGCCAACAAAGACATGGAACGTACCTTGCGGTTGCTTCCGACGGCGATGATAGCGGAGGTGACTTGAGCCCTTGGGGCGAGACATCCTCCCCGACGTGGTCGTCACCTCGATCTCATAGTAGATCTGTCAATGGATATCGCATGCAACCTCAAAGGATTTACTTCTCATTGCAAGTAGCGTAGTCAGTCGGATCGTCCTGAGGATGTCTCGTTCCTCCCTGGCGCTTTTGACGTACGGTACGATTTTCGGTCGACATGGCGGTTGGTGGATGGAATGAAGACATGTTGGCAAGGCTATATACGCGGTGGCGTCCCCTCCTGTGCTGGGCATGTTTGCCCGTTGCGGCTGACTGAGACAGGAGGGGTCTGAATTCGAATGCCTGACGCAAGCGGCATCATTGCAGCATATCCAGTATGGAAGCCCGCGGCGTGAAATTTGAATCGGTGCATCCGCCGGACAAAAGACCCCTTAATGTTTTGGCGGAAGAGCGATCCGTTGACTCCTACGGGTGAACGTTAACTGCCGTCGTACCGTGGCATGCATGGGCACTTACAACTGTTGTCTGGATGGGTGTGGTTGAAGTTGCGGATGAGCTGCGTTCCTCGCAGAGTGATAGGGAGAGATGATGCGTCCCCACTGCCCTCACTTGCGGGTCGCCGTACTTCAAGAACTGTTTTTTCCACCGCATCATTGTCATGAGCCGATAATTCAAAAGGGAACCTATCTCCGAAAGTCAGCATATGAGGCCCGCCGCACAGGAAGACCCCAATCTTGTCTCGCGGAAGACCGATCGGTTGCCTCCTATGGGTGAACGCTAGATGCTGTCGTACCGTGGCGTGCACCCGCATTCACATCTATACTTTCCCTGTACCGCAGAATTTCTGTTGACCGTGACAGACATAGAGCACGGAGCCACCGTACAGTGTAAGGATGAAAAGATCGTGTAGATACACGTCAATATTATTGTGATCGGCAGCAGATTACAATAGAGAGGGGGAGGAATGTCAGGGGAGCGGACGAATCGAAAACATACACTCTAGCGCCAAGGTCCCCATTAAATGTCATCAGGCAAGGCGTGCAACGTATTGTCGTTGAGGATCCTGTTCAGGTCTTCAATCAATTACTCATGCAGATAGGGCTCCATGGCGTACCGGTCAACAATGTGCCTACAGCGTCGCTCATCATCGTCCCGCAGGTTCACCAACACATCTGGCTGGAATTGCGATCTCCTGAAGCTGGTGATGTCACCACACCAAATGATGCCCCCGTGAGCATCTCGTACGGCGAGGTTAACCTGCGATTCGTCCAGGGCATTGACATCGTCATCGTTGATGTAGTAGACCCGACAAGATACTGAAGTGGGTGCTCCGGGAAAGCATGGAACGGTGATGTCTCTGCAGTGGAGCGCGCCGGGCATATTCGTTATCCATAGAGGTGTGCATTCCAAGATTAATGTCGTAACGATGAATGGGAACTAGTGTGTGTTTTGCCCGTGCAAATCGGGGGTAGGTGTACGCACGCAGAGATCGACGCTTGGGGAGAAGACATGAGCAGGATCTGGGCTTTGGCAAGAGCTGCCACGTAATCCGCGGCGTCGTGGTGTTCGCCATCTGTAATACATAGTTGCGGCACCGAGGGCACGCAGTTGAGCGAGGAGTAGAGTCAACATGTCGAGTGTGGATGAATTTGAGGATGGGAAACACACTGGCTGCATCGATTCATATAGGTCGACCTCTGTCATAGGAGTTGCCTCCTTGCCGGGTCTCCGCCCGATCCGTCGCGGGTCCACCCCTTTCTTTACGGCGGCTTGATACGTGCAGTACGGCTGCATACAATGTAGAGGGAGCGATCCAGCTTCATGAACGTAAGCAGGTGAGCATGAAAATGACCGCAAAAGACAAGCGGAGTGTCCCTAATAATTACGTAATGCGTGCGGCGTGCACGATTGTTGGGTGGCATGTAGCAACCTAATCACTTCCATACACAATCCCGAGGACTGGACCATAGGTACTCACGGGATCATACGGTGAGCTGCTTCGGTGAATGTCTCCCACTCAGTCTATGTCATTAGAGGCCGCGGGTCATACACATTTGTCGGCGAGATGTGTCCGCCTGAGTCCGCCACTGCGCTATCCACTTTCCGCGCGGAGCGGTTGTAGGCAACTCACGGAAAATATGGTCAGGGATGATTCCGCTAAGCACACTGTGAAGCCATCCGAAAGCCGACCATGACGACACGTACCGCTCTAAGCATATAAGGAGCAACAAGCTATGGACACAGATTGCTCTAACAACACACATATTCTAAACAAGACATGTCACTCATATTGAGTAAGCGTCAGCCCTCTGCACCCGTCGAAGATCTGACATCTGGAGGGACCATTAGCACGCAACGGTGGTATCCTGCGCGACGAATGGCCAGCAGCACTAGGAAAGGCTTCGAGTGATTCGACTACACTGTCGAGGCTGGAAGCTTGGCAGACAGTGCCAACCGATTACGACGGCATTACCTTCTGGGCACAGTGCAAACTCAATCCCGACACTCCGAAGCAAGTTGGCAGCAATGGGAAACGTGATACATACGTCTTGCTATGGCAACCGTTGTTGTTCTGCGACGAGCGCGCTACGCAGCGGAACAGACTGTCGTTTCGCGTGCACGGCTTCTTATCCAATTTCGACATGTAGCCGCTGGGCAATTGGAACAAGTAAGTCCTTATTCCACCGCTACGTCGCGAATTTAATGAACAACGCAGGTCTCCGAACGATGCTATGAAAGCTGCCCAATTCATTACGCTGATTGGAAATGAACAGGTTGTTGCAATCGAGCCTCAAATCGAGGTCATTAGCACACTGGACATATTCATCCATCGATCAGTTCACGCGGAGTGCGACTTGCCTAACCGTAGCCCGACATTCCTCAACCTTCGTCGGAGAGTGTTCACCAAGGTGAGTACACAACATGTGTCGTGTGCGATGATGCTGACGACTCTCCATAGGTCCCTTTGGCCAATCCGGACAGTGTACCTGCTGCCAATCTGCCGGAAGCCGAGGAGGAGGCCGCTCGTCGCGTGCAACATCAATGGAGGATTACGCACCGACTATCTTTTGGCATGCAGCACAAGGCCGGTTTGGTGAAGCGTGCATCCGAGCTGATCTTCAACAAAGGCGACTTGGCCACCTGCTGTGTGGTCGAACACCCCGAGAGCAGTGATGGTGCACCATCCATATGGGAGATTGGCACAGTTGTGGCGTTCGTATGTGCACGTCCGAGGTCCAAAGTTGACAGTGGCACTAGCAAAGACGCTGTTGCTGAAGCTCGGGGTGGTGTTCTAACAGAGTTTGCTTGTGTCAGACGTAGCGTTCGTAGAGTCGAGGGACCCACGCTTTAAATGCATCTATTTTCAAGGCCGAGGCGTCAGTGTAACTGCATGATATGGCTCGATTATCTAGGCACGTACTGGATGCGAACGGTGCGATCCGTTGCACAGTGTAAGAGCTGATAATGGAGCTCATAGCATCACGCGCTCGTTTGTTGTGAACCAAGTTAGCCAGCTTCCGCCACCGTAGTGTCAGTGATCACACATTCCAAGATCTGTGTCCTACCTTCTGCCCAGCGCCATAGGAAATGCCGGTGGCCAAAGCAGGAAAGCTCCCCCGCCGATGGTCGCGCTCATGAGCCACAAACGATATGTTCGACCGAGCGGAGGCAATCGCCACAGACGCGTCTGCCACGACCGTCGGCCACGACTGATCGTTCGGTGCGCCACACAACACAGCAACCACACGCCCCGATTCATCCGTTATGGGTTTGACAGTTCTGGGACTGGGATTGAGCCCTGGAGGACCGTGTTGAATACCAAGGGGGACTCACCTGCCATCCCACTCGACAACGCGAAATCGATGAACTGACTGTGACCCGACGAGTTCTTCTAACGAGTACACTCGGCGAGGGCCCCCTCCCTGTCGACCTCCAGTATACGCCCCTTGTGTATGCGGCAGGGCGTCCGTAACGAGAGGAGTCGGCAACGGAATGCTTGATTCAACGTGAGATCGTACGCTTCTGATGGGTCGTTGGTCTGTGTTGTATAGATTCGCTGCCGCCTTGCGTCGCCGTCGACGCTTTGCCATTCCTTGTGACTTCCGTCGCCCAGTCTCCGACGAATGCAGCGCGTTCGAAACAAAACTTCGTGTTCGTTCCCCAGCTGAGTCTTGCACTTGAGAACGCTCCTCTACGCGTCAAGGCCACAGTCGGATGACAGCTCCGCTTGCAATGCATGATGTAAAAGCTCAGAAAACTGAGTGTCCTGGAATGCACTGCGTGCTGCACGTGTTGGCTCGTCAGCATCCGTATGCGAAACACCCACCATCACAGACACAGCCATCGCGGACCAGCCATCTCCCAGTGCCCGGCAGGACTCCGCGTAGACGGACAAGTCCGTTTAGGACAATGAAAGTGAGAGTGGAATTGATTTGACTTACCGCCGTCTTCGACATGCATGATGGGGCTTCAAGAACGACAACTGACAATGACAAGGAGCACGAGCACACTGCAGCCATCAACGCCACGTAGGCAGGCAGTCACGTGAGTGAAAGTTCAAGTGGCTCGACCCCAGAAAGTCCGTGCCACGGGGCAGGCCATTTCCGTAACGCGAAACGCGGAACGCGGAACGTCACATCGCGTTACAATTACAGTGTACCGCGGGTCCTTTACCCAGACGATCATCGAGACCGGTGTACCATTGATTTCATCGGGCATTGGTTCCGGCGCTATAAGCGGCATTCAATGCTTCGTGGTCTCAGGTATATTGAGTAATATTTTGTGGTTATGAACATGTCGTTCAGTGCTACTATTGCGAAGACATTGGCAGCCACACGATGTCACGCAATTCGACTCCTTTACCCAGTTTAAGCGCGCATCGATTGGCGGAGGACGGAGGTCACACCTTTCTAAAAAGGATGGAAGCGCTTCGGTTTTGTCACACCTAGTCGTTCCTCATGATACAATCTGGTTTTCCCCCGGAGGCCATCCTACTGAGATCAAGCAAAAACTATCTCAAAGTAAGGGTTAGATGAATCATTATTGACTAGAAAATTATCAAGAGCCCAAATGCACATTTTCCCGCACTGCTGCACGCAGATCATCTTGCTCTTACCCAAATAGCCAGATTTCCGAAGGAAGTGATTTCTTATGACGGATCCGCCAGTCCGCTTCAACCACGATTTTTTTTCCTGAGAGCATAACTTAGCATAGATTCTTGGAAAGTTTTCTCAGAATTTACAACAAGGACATCGGCATGCCACAAGTCAATGGGTAAAGGAACCCCCGTGGGTAAAGGGCCCACGGTGGCCAGCCACAGACGTGTCGCGTCTCTGTGGCAGTGCTTTGAAGCTGCACGTTGACTGTGACAACGACATGTATGGTACGGCGCGGCACTGCCAGGTATGGGCAACGCGTATGCCTGTCCGTGCGCGCAACTCCCGAACACGCCCTGCTCAGGTCCGGGCGGGGCAGACGCGCTCGCGAGACGTATTGTGGCCTGTGCGCATCTGCACATCGCAAGCGTCGTCTATCGTCGGTGAGCCCTTCGGTGTGACTGGGATGACAACACCGATGGCCGTGCAACCGTACTCCGTAACTCGTGGGCGAATGGGCGGCGGTCACGACAAACGGCGTGTTTGCTCGGCGCAAACGGAATCGGCCAGTCAACACAGAGGTACAATAGCACCCTGAATCCAGAGCGAGCAGACCGGCGTCACGGCCGTTTTGCACATGCGAGCCGCAAGCAATGCATATCGTCGGCAAGCCCTTCGGGGTTCCGGCGTATCCGACTTTGTGCGGCGGCACAACTGCAACGTCCCATCATCTGAGGTACGGCACGGTGCATCAAGCCTCTAACTAGCNCATATCGTCGGCAAGCCCTTCGGGGTTCCGGCGTATCCGACTTTGTGCGGCGGCACAACTGCAACGTCCCATCATCTGAGGTACGGTACGGTGCATCAAGCCTCTAACTAGCCGTGTCGATAGCTACGGCAGCAGTGAGGATCAGCAAACTTCGGCTTCGTGCCGTCCCGCGCTCCGNTCGTCGGCAAGCCCTTCGGGGTTCCGGCGTATCCGACTTTGTGCGGCGGCACAACTGCAACGTCCCATCATCTGAGGTACGGCACGGTGCATCAAGCCTCTAACTAGCCGTGTCGATAGCTACGGCAGCAGTGAGGATCAGCAAACTTCGGCTTCGTGCCGTCCCGCGCTCCGTCGCCTGTATGTACCGACACATATTGAGAGTGATCTACTCGGGGCCATGCAACGAGAAAACACCCTCACTTGACTCAAGCAGAAAAGGTCGTGTACGTCTGCGTAGATGCGTGGTGGCCCCGCCAAATGGCGCTCCTACTCGGTGCGAAACCAGTCAGCAAGACAACACGACAATTCGACCTGAACTATATACCAGCTTAACACAGCGAGATGAGTCCGGTAGCATCGACAGTGTCTCCGCTGTCACCGCCGCCTAGTGTAGAAGGGGATGAGGAGAGAGGAGGGAGGATGGGATGAAGCCCTGCCACAATCACAAAGGCTCAAGACAGAGAGTCGTGTAGCATGTATATGATGTGACTGACACGTTTACCATAGGCATGGAACATGATCGACGTCATCCTGCTCCTGTAGCAAGCTATTTCCAGCTGCTGTGCCGTCATGAAACCACAAACGTGTTATGGTGGCATGTAGAGCATCGGTTGTGTGACTGCTCGTCGAAGAAATAATGACGTAGTAATGCCTCAGTAGACGGCGGGGCACCGCAAACTCTGTCTGGCATACTGCGAGGGGAGACAGCGCGCGTGCAAGTCAATGCATACTCCCGTGACAATGTCCTTGTCGGCGAAGATCTGAGCTGAAGTATACAAGGTTCAACTGGTAACACCGCGCGAAGTACCTGGGAAGATCATATATTAGTACACAGGTGAAGAAACGAAACCTACGTAGAGATGACCTAGCTTCCGGTATCGCATAGCCACTACCTTTGCCGAATCTCGGCACAGTCAAACAAGCAAGAAATGATCCACCATCTCTACGAACAGGGAACAACTGACGTAGAGCATGAATTATGTAGAATTATACGTAGCAGACAGTAGTACATTGCAAGGTGAGGAGAGAACATCAAGCAGTAATATTCGTTACAGGGAAGGATGAGGACGAGATGCAATCAAGACGACAGAGAGGCACGGACGGTAAACGGTGGTAGTGCTTGACAAAAGTTGAGACGTAGAAAGTTACGGCAGCCTTCTCTAGCTCGTCAAAATTGTCTGGGCCCCTGCTTTCCTCGAGAACGCGGAGACGATCACGTAGCTTCGTAGGAAATCCGGGCCAGCGACTCATGACACGGATGAAAGCGTACAGGTTCCAAGCACGGTCCTGCCACCCTTCCTCTGGGACGGGTGTCCAAAGGAACTTTGACTTCCCAGAGCAGAACAGGGAAGAGTACGCGCTCTCGGTGACACCCTCTCGCCAAACGTCGCAAACAGCGCTCCCAACGTATCCACTCGCTACGACCCGCCTCAACGAGAAGCGCATCTAACGCTCGAAGCTCGCACCGCCAGTTCATCTCGTTGACTTCCCATATTACCTCTCGAGCCAAGCTCCGGTCAGATGCCGCTTGTGCTGCAGTGATTCGGTCCCGTCGAAACCTTGGAAGCATGTCCTCGGCGTACGATGCAAGGCCCGCACTCTTAGCGAACAGCCCACGAATGGCTTGCTTGTGCTCGTGGCACAGTTGTGCCTTGGCATCGATGACGGTACGATCGGAATCTGCAGAAGAAGGTTCATCAAGCTGGTAGTCGCCATGGAGGGCATGTCGCCAGGCTGAGATTTTGAGGGGGCGACCATCGAAATGCGGCTCGAGAAGGCGTTGCCGGCAAAACATGCGAATGCGCGCATAGTTATGAATATGCCTGCCGATCTTGTCGCCGGCCGTGGTAAACAGAAAGGCAGGGGGGAAATAATACACGGCAGCTTTCTCAGGCGGGTGCCGCAGAGGCGAAACAGCTGTCAGAGCATGCCTCCAGTTCGGGCTGTCGGCCAAGATATCAGACGGGGGTGGATGGTAGGTGAAAGCTGGGTGCGGTGGTCTCGGTTGAGCAGGCTCTGCGTGGTGTTTCTTCCCGCCACGGCGCGTACGTTTTGGTTTGGATCTATCATTCCTTCTCTCCGGTTGAGCAGGAAAGCCTGACGGCCCTTTGTGCCTCTTCGCTTCAGGTTCTCTGTCCGTGTTAGGTAGGGAAACGTCTTCGAGGCGCGGAAGGCGTGCTGAACATAGCGTGGAGCAGACATATATGAGAGATGGGTGCACCCATCTCGCCGAGTCCTGGTTAGTCCCGTCGGCATCGTACCAACTCTTAGGAACCTTCATTCCAACCGCTTCAGCATCCATGACGTCTGTCCAAGGGGTCATGGGAACAACTCGTCGAATGAAGATGTCGGGACGAAAGCGCTGGATGAACCAGAATGGAATTCCGAGGCGGTAGAGCATCTGGGCGGTGGCACCACTACGCACGAGGGCGCCACGGACGCGGAGCGGCGGATATGTGTACTGGGGAGTCGGCTTGGCAATGCGAGCGATGACGACGTTATGATAGATACTGAGTCCACAGATTTCGAGAATGAGGCGATGGGCCATTCTCGTAGTAACGAGAGCGTGTGTCTTGGTACAGGGAAGGTGCTCCAGGCGATTCACGGCGTTTCGTAGCATGATACGGAGCATGTTTCCCAGTGCACCGTCGAAGCGATCCCCGCAAACTCGTGTCTTCATTTCCGCTGCCTTCAGCTTGTCAATGGCAAGGCTGGCCTGTCGTCGCAACTCCGCCAGCATTCCCACTTCCACGCGACCAAAGCCAGGAGTCTCGCAATCGTACGGGTTGAACAGGCTATGAGCACTGTCAACAAAGAAGTCGGCTGGAAGGGCATCGTAGACGGAATCTCCGGGGGCTCCAGGACTATCCCGCAATGGAACGCACGAGTGATAGAATACCGACTCATTGAACATCTGCGGCCATCGTGTGTATTCCTGGGGACCCCACCATCCATCTTGATACGTAGTGATCTCCCTGTGAAGGATTATCGGGGGCTCCGGAATCCATGATTCCGTCGGGCTTGTAATGACGTTGATATGGCCCCCAGTTTCTGCAGCCACAGCTGCGTCAAAAGCGGAGAATGTATGTCCTGCTATGAGCATGTCAGTTACAACGGACCTGCAGAACTACATTAATCGACTCACGACGCGGCAGAGTAGGTTCGAGGGCGAAGCGAGAGAACTGGGTATATCTCGTTGCGACGTTGGCATCTGCCATTTTTCTGTGGGCACTCAACGTCAGTTCAAATAGATACAAAAGGAAAAGATCTTACGATCATGTACTGAACGAAGAGACTAGTGTTGAGGCCGTTCGGATCCTTCCCGGGGATAGGGCTTTCAGGTGGCAGAGACAGTCAGACACTAGCCGAATTGCAGCACATGTCAACGTGCCTTCAATACAGCTGTAGCACTCCCCCGCAGAGGTACGGACTTTGGATGGAGAGATGTTGAGGCTTGCTACTACACAGTGTTGGGCATCGTCACAACACTGAAGGCGTTTGACTCACATAGACTCGCCTGAACGGACTGCTCGGTTGCTAATGCTAGACAGAAAGAGAAAAGGTAGAGACCAGTGGGTGAGTAGTGCGCCGAGATCCAGCAATGAGAGCCCCGGTGATCCAATTCAGTCTTCAGAGGCGTGCAGAGTATCCCGCACCGCGACCAGGACAGAGTGCAGAGGATGGCTCAAGCCCTCCTCGCACCTCTGTTTCTTCGCCAACGTCAAGAGCAGCCACGAGAGGTCACCTAGTTCCGTCGCGTAGTAGCAGCTGCTAGAGAGGGGGGAAGTAGAGGTCACCAAGCTCCTCTGTAAAAAGCCGAACAGAGTTGAGGTTGAAGCTCGGAAGCCACACGCGCGTAGGTCGGTAGGCGCCAATTCAACTCGGCCCGAGCGGCGCCGGTCTCCCTCCTCCGTTCACCGATCGACTCGCCACTGGCACTGGCAGCTGCTCTTCGAGCTCGATTCCAACTGACGCCACTCGCTTGTTCAGTGTTACCTCTGGCCTTTGCTGTCCCTTTCCCGGAGCTGTGCACGATTGGCTTGAGCCCATTGTTAGCACGTTCCTCGGTCGTTCGTGCTCCTGGCGAGCATTCGAGCGAACCCCCTCTCCGAGCCTGAGTCGCAAGTGCAAGACGTCGTCATGAGCAACAGCCCCCACCCACGAATATGGACCACTCCCCACCTCATGTAACACTATCTCTGCTGATATCAGTGCACTATTGGCCAGAGCCTGTTAGCATGTCTCTATGGATATCCGTGGCCCCCAGCGGTGTACAAACCGCTCTGGAGAATCAGTAGGTCACCGCTTCTTGATCCATTTTTTACGCTGAACAGCAATACATGTGTCGTACCCCCGTCATTCCGTCCGACGTTAATGTGTGTACCTCACCACGCTCGTTCCTGTTAACGAGGGCACCATCGTTATGGGCCTTTTGTTAACGGTTCGTGTCTGACACCATCTATACGACCATTGGAACCTCTGCTCTTGTCCTAGCCAACCCCCACTAATACGTTTTCAGCAACTCTGACGCTGTACTGCACAAGTACGCTACCGAATACCGCAACACATCCTGGAGCAAGACGCCTCTTCCACCGCACGTCTTCGAGCTCGCGAACAATGCATTCTGTCATTTGCGGAGGACTACCCACGACCAGTCAATCCTCTTGACGTGCGTAGTCCGTTGCTGATTTTGTCCACCGGCCTCATCGGTTCGTTTCAGCGGAGAGACGGGCAGTGGCAAATCAGAGAACCGCAGACTGGCGATGAGGCTGTTCCCCGAACTCCGTGAACCAACCGGGGAAGAAGGGTGCTAGGCCCGTTAACCAAGTGCCTGCCGCCGAGCTTGTCCTTGAGACGTTCGGAAACGCGCGCACCCTGTTCAACCCGAATGCGTCGCGATTCGGAAAGCACACAGAGCTGCAGCCACTGAGCGCATTCTTCTCTGCAGCATGAAGACTCTCGACTGTTACCTGGAGCGCGATCGCGTTTCAGGAGCGCCGTCCGGTGAGCGGAACTTCCGTGTTCTACTACCTCGTCGCAGGGCTCTCCGGAGGAGCGACAATACCTCCACCTGCAGGACAAGACGGTGTATCGCTACATCGGACTGCGCAACACGGGTTGCATTGTGGCTGGGAATGGAGGACGGAGCGAGGATGCCGTGAGGTTCGACCAGCTAACAATAGCGCTGAAGAACGTCGGCTTCTCGAAACGGCATGCTGCTCAGACGTGCCAGCTTGTCGCCGCAATCCTTCATCTTTGGAATCTGGAATTCGCAATCGACCGTTTCCGGAATGAGGAGGCCGCGGTCGTACGCAACACCGATGTCCTTGACATTTTTGCCGATTTCCTAGACGTATAGCCCTCAGCACTGGAGGCGTCGCTATCGTATCGGACGAAGCTTGTGAAGAAGGAGGTCTGCACCGTCTTCCTGGATCCCGACGGCGCGTCCGACAACCCGGACGAGCTCGCGAGGTCGCTGTACGCGTTACCCTTCGCTTGGCTGAACGAGCACATCAATCGGCGCCTCTGTCGTGATGACTTCAATACGTTCATCGGCCTCTTCGACCTTCCAGGTCCTCAGAACCTCACAAGTCTCCCGAACTCGCTCGACCAGTTCTGTGTCAACTTCGCAAACGAGCGGTTGCAAAACTGCACCAGAAGAAGCCGAGAGCCATGTCGCCGAGTACAACAGCGAGGGTATCTCTCGCCTCGTCGCACAAGTCGCGTATTTCGACAACTCAGAGTGCCTGCGCTTGTTGCGGAGCAAGCCGGGCGGTCTTATACATATCGTGGACGACCAGGTGCGCCGCATGCCGAAGAAGACGAGCCACACGATGGTGGAGGCGTTCACAAGGCGATGGGGCAATCACTCGTCGTTCAAGACGGGCTCTATCGATCGTAGCGGGTTCCCGACGTTCACTGTTAACCATTTCACCGGCCCCGTAGCGTACTCATCGGAGAACTTCCTTGAGCGCAACCTCGAAGCGCTCAACCCAGACTTTGTCGAGCTCCTGCGGAGCTCGAGCCCTGGCGAGGGCTCTTCGGTGGACAACTCTGGCTCTTCGAACCCTTTAATTTGTAGCCTGTACTCGAACAAGGCGATCACCGCTCAGGCGCACCCGCGCAACGAGGAGACCATTGTGGCAGCGCAACAACCTAGTAAGCCCATGCCCGCGCGCTCCACGCGGAGGAAAGGCACGATCAAGCGATTGCCGGCCGTCAGTGAGGGTGCCGAGGTCGACGACAGAGACCGGGACGATGAGGAGTCGCTCCGGACGGCAGTGCAGGCGAACGGGCCGCCGTGCGTTGCGGGCGAGTTCAGGGCGGCGTTGGATGCGCTCTTCGAGACGCCAGAGGAGACGCAGTCGTGGTGTGTCTTCTGCATTAACCCGGACGACTCCCAGCCGCCGAACCAGCTTGAGGGTCGCTTAGTCAAACGGCAAGTCGGCAGTCTAGGTCTCGCAGAAGGAACGTCACCGTTTTCAAGGCGAACGTGACTCCGGAGGAGTTCGTTCAACGCTACAGCGGGTATCTCACTACGCTCAACGTCCCAAAGGTGACCGCGGGAGCGTATAGCCCAGACGCGGACTGCATTGGGCTTGGATGACAAAGATATCGCCCTGGGTATGAGCCAGGTATGTGAAGTATTAATGCGCTTTATCTGTTGCTTATTCCTCGTAGGTCTACCTTTCACAACGCGCCTTCCATGCTCTCGAGGACGACTTGCGCTCTGAGGATACCGAAGAGCAGAAGCGGAATAGGATGCATGATGCTGAGGCCTCTGCCCACACTCCCTCAGCGACCCATACGCACCTTACCAGTCCTCCGATGCCGAGTCTCCCTACGGAAGTGGCTACAACGATCCATTCGGTCAGTCTAACTAGCAGTCCAGAACGACCTTGCGTACCATGTGCTTCTGGCGGAGGCCGTCTTCGTCATCGCCGTCTCCGGTAACTTGATCCATCCAACGCAGCACGTCTTCATGACGAGCGAGTTCCACGCAATTCTTTCTAGAATCATTCCTCCTTCGTTGCTTGTTGAGCGCTACTTCCGTGCAGTCTCTTGCACACTTTCACACGCTGACAAACTAGGTTATAGTTACATGACGGAACTCTGGATCCTATGCTGATCGGACGGATGGGCCTTTGGTCGGATGGCCTATGGTTGTATGTGTGAGTGAACATTATTACACAGGCCTCCTTCGCTATTCTACAGGATTCCGTACCTGTTGATTGCTACCGCTGAGTTCGCCGTTCTACTTGCAGACATGTGCGGATTCATATAAAAGTGCGTATGTGCTGTTCTCATATACGTCTTTTGTCAGACGTCACTACTATGGCCAGGCGAGGTTCCATACCCAACAAGCGCGGCGGACAACGCGGCCCTGCAAACGACGACCGGGAGTCTTTCGAGGCTGCCCTAGCTGTTGTCGACAACGACCCTACGCTCTCTTCCGATGAAGATCCCGCAGCCGACGCTCCTGTCGCTCCGCCTGTCGCTCCGCCAGCTGATGCTCCTACCGTCGCTCGCACCACAGGTGCTCCTCACGTGGTTCTCTTCGATGGTACTAACGCTGGTCCTCCTGTCCCATCGAAGAAGACAAAGCCGACGCCGCCCAAGCCTCTTCACGCTGCGATTATGGAGTTCAGGGAGACGCAGCTTTCCCTTGGCGAGGTCACGCCATCTGAGGCACGCGGGACAGCTGCCACTGCAGATGTCTCGTTCTTTTTCAGGCTGACAACTATACCGTCCACCAAAGACTTCATTAGTGGTCCACAGGTCAAGACTCGAGTGTGCGTTGTGTGCGAGTAAGTAACAGTGTTGTGCTCAGTTTTCTGATTGCCTGATCGTCTCTACAGGCATGCTCATCACCAAGCCATCGCCAAGGCTCGTGAAACAAGAGTGCCTGTTGAGACACTCTGGAAAGTATACGGCTATTACTACGACGTCAACAGCGGCATCACGACTCTACGCGCTCATCTGGATGCGTGGCACCAGGCCGACTATACCAGGCTCTGTGCAGAGAACGGTTGGGTCAACAGGCTGGCTAGCTTCAAAGCGGCCCAGAAGGAGAAGGAGAAGGTCACTGCTAAGTTGGCCGCCGGTCAGGTTCTTCGTGTTGAGTACTCTAAGGAGGAGTTCCACAAGCTCCTTGTAGAGTGGATTGTCTCATGCGATCTAGTAAGAACACGTTAACTTCATTCGAATATTACTGACACTCATCATCCAGCCTATGATGTCCGTCGAACGGCAGGAGCTTAGGAAGATCATGCTCTTCCTATCGGATCAACTGAGGATATCCCAAAACGCTCCAGGATGCGCTCATTAGTCGTTCGACGAGCGGAAGCCAGTTTCACAGAGCTTGTGTCTCTGTTACACGTAAGTAGTTTGAACCAATTATATATTTGCTGTGCTGACGAATGTCATTCCTTTCAGGAATCTCGTGGGCAGATCTCCCTCACCGTTGATGGTTGGGACACGCGTTATAAGTGCACACTGAGACTTTCGCCTCTGAAACGTCACTCACCATTCTACAGCCAGGAAAGCATTCCTGGGAGTTACTGCTCACTGGTCCGGTGTCGGCATCCAGCCAACAGACGTGGTGGTGAAAAGTGCAGTAATAGGCTTTCGTCGAATCCAAGGCAGCCACACAGCTAACGTTTGAGTCTCTTGGTTGTGCAGGAGTATTCTGAGTCCTGACATCTTCTGTATTTAAAAGGAGTGAGCTTGGCTACAGCGCTCTTCTTCATCCTCGAACGCGCTGGGCTCCTACCCAAGGCAGATATCTGAATCAAATTTTATTGGTTTATGTTCTAATCAGACGTTTACAGATTGGTAGGCTGACCATGGACTCTGCCACAGCCAACGACGTGATGATGGTCGAGCTTAAGCGGGAGTTTGATGAAATGGAACCCAGGGTCGTTCGAGCTGACTTCAGCCAGAAAACGGACCAAATTCACTGCTTCAGTCACGCGGTTCATCGCACAGATACAAAGCTTATCGAAGGCTTTGGGACGCCCCCTGATGACGTCGACGACCTTGACATTGACAACGAGGAAATCGAGTACACGAACGTCGTGGTCAAGGTTTGAGTCTTTCTATACAATGTATTTGTACATATGAATGATGTTATGAAGGTACGGGTTATATGTCGAAGCGTTCGTGCTTCGCCGAAAAGGCGAGACTCCTGGATGAGCGCCGTGATCATCTACAATGCCAGAGCCAACGCTACGAATGCTATCGTTGCGTTGTTCAATGGGGATCCCGTCAATGCAAACTCTCAAAAACCTATGAGGGCCGTCTTCACCAGCTCTGACAGGCAGCTTCTACTCGACGTTGCTATTAGGTGGGATAGCACGTTTGTAATGGTAAAGAGGTTCCTAGAGATGCATGAGGTAAGTGTTGCTGACATTCACAATATTTGATACTGAACCCCACAGGCATATATCGTCTTCTTGGAGGAGAACCCGGACTTCAAGGAGGCAGCACCACGTCTTACAGACCGAGATGTGGAAGAGCTGCAGGATGTCTTTGTGGTACTCTTGGTAAGCCCTATCTTCTCTGTCTTTGTGATTTGTCTCAAAGGTTTCCAGGCCCCTCATAACGTCCAGATGGTACTCGCATCAGATCACAAGCCGCTTCTTGGCGAGATAATCCCTGTATTTGAGGAATATCTCTCCAACCTCGAGCGTCTCATGGACGTCATGCCGAAGTAAAAGCATATCATCAAATCAGTGTGGGAGATTGCCTGCAAGTACTACCAGTATACTGATAGGACAGACGCATATGTGATATCTCTGTGTACGTCCCTTTTGCAACGTGAAACAAAGATGCTGACACATTGATAGTTCTGAACCCAAAGTACAAGTGGCACTACATCGAGCAGAAGTGGGAAGATCAGTACAAGGTGAAAGGACTGAAGGCGATCAAGGACAAGGTAAATCGTGATTCTTTGTTTAGGATTCGTCACCACTAAGGCGTTGCTCTGTAGATGCGACAGTACATGGTGAACATGGGAGTCAAGGTTGCCCCTGCGCCGTCGAGGGGGCCTTTGACATCCAAGAGGCCTCAGGCTCTCCAGAACATATATTCCCGTGCTGACCAGATATTCGTGAGATCCAACGTTGGAGGCAGCGGCAGCGATTGGGCAGAGCATGAAGAGGCTCACGATCGAGGACATTGTCAACAAGGAGTTTGATTCCTGGCAGCGAGCAGGCGTGGACAAGAAGCGCACTGGCCTATGCGAATTCTGGAGTGTAAGTAGTATTTTTTTCTCAAACGTCACGGTAACATCATTCTGATGAGACGCATATAGATTCCAGCTCACCAGCAGGAATGGCCAACGCTATTCCAGATGGCCGTTGATTACATGCCGACACAGGCGACGTCTGTTCCCTGTGAGCGTATATTTTCATCAGCTGCGCAAACGGACGTCCCTCGTCGCAACCGTCTCAGCGATGACATGATGGAGTCTCTGCAGATCCTGAAGTATCTGCTCAGGCAAGAAAGGCTCTCGTTCACTGATCACCTCCGATCCATGGAGGACTACCAGGAGCAACTCCTTGCCACTGCTAGGCAGGCGGAGGAAGAGGGGTTTGATGGAACCATCAGGAACGACGACGAAGTTGGTATCATGTTGCCAGAGTGGGCTGAGGACACCCTGGTCCCAGACATGAACAAGTGATTCGTTCTCGAGGTGAGGTTTTCTGCGCTTCTTTCATCACTATCTAAATTGATATTGTTTCAGAGCGTGGTCTTTGTCTCTCATGCTGTCTTCTACTATCGTTTCGTTTCGTCGCCGGCTCGTCGTCGTCGTGTCTTCGTGTCGTCGTCGTGTCGTCTCGTGTCGTCTCGTCGTGTCTCTGATGTACTACTAGTTGTGTGATTGTCGTCGTCTCGTCTCATCTCATGTCAGATAAGCATGTACTGCTAGCATCATGAAGCGTATTGGATCAATCACCCAGCCTAAGTGCGATCTGCGACAGCAGACGCGCTCACTACAACTGCGACACAATTGACGGATGCGAGCGGGCGAACAGCCAGCCTCCCTGACAAAGGAAAGCAAGCCTTTCTAGGCAGATGATTCCCTCAACCTCGCAGCTCGCCCAGGTCGTCGCACTCCGACTGGGATGATCCCAGCAGAAGTCAAAGCCTCGGTGCCGTCATTCAAGTTGTTCCGAGATCAGCAGGCGAGCACCTGATCGACCACCTCCTCCAGGAAGCGAAGCATGCTGCGCAAAAGGAGAGCAGCCTACCGGGCCCCGGCTGCTCTCCCCCTGGCTTACAAGCAACTCCCTGCCTGCCAGCCTGTCCAAAGTACGACAGGCCCTCAACAACGCACTGAAAGTGGCTGCAAACGTCCTCTCTCGCGACGGTTGCCAACTATCTTCTCTCGTGCACTGGGAGTGCGCGGCTACATGCACTACACACGGCACGAGCGCACGCTTCACGCTTGCTTCACGCTTGGCCGTTGGATTCCTTAGGTGCGACAGGAGACCGCAAGTTGACACTTAGCCCTGCCTCCCAGTTCCATATCTCGTTGCTCACGCGATGCACGCAGGTTGGCACGTCCTTGCACACGAAGGACGTGCTGACGGCGAGGCTCATGAACGAGCCCTACGTCAACATCAAGGTCGATCGTGAGGAGCGCTGTGCAGCCGCACCAGACGCAGAGCCGTATGCGGCGACACAGAGCCCTCCGCGACGGGGTACAACCGCTCGTCACCTAATGGCGGAATGTTCATGAACGGGAGCAACGTATCCCCATCTCTTCTCACTCTCACTGGCACTCCCTACACCTTCACCTTTACCGCCGCCTCTCTGAGCAGTCACGCCCGGCGGTCGCATTGCTACTGGTGCTGGCATCGGTGCCAATGCCCCTGAACAAGCTCGTATGACCACCTTCGCCACCTTTGGTGGTATCCTCTTTGGTTATGACACTGGTACCATCTCCGGTATCATTACGTTGCCCAACTGGCTCAAGCCCTGTCCCTCGGACATCATCGACACCACAACCGCACGGACAGCTTCTATATTGAGTCTTCCGGTCAGTCCCTCATCGTTTCCATCCTCTCCACCGGTACCTTGCCTGTCTCACTGGACTCTAACCGACCAACCCTGAGGTCGAGACAGAGCTTGCGGCGATAGCTCATACTTGTACTGGCCTCATCGCAAACGACATTGAGGACCACGTCGGCATGATCACGGTGGGCACGGCGGTGGTACGGGCATGCGCGACTGACATGTGTATACACATTCAGTGCTAACATTTCGGAAAGCAGCTCGTTTGATGTCTCCTATTTCGAGTAGTACAAGACAGTGTGTAGCACCCCCCAGTACTGTTACCCACTAGATACTCAATGCGACCTGTTTTAGCCTGTCTATCAGTACGAGAGGGGCGGCTGCATCACTGGCTACAGTGCCTACACGCCGGCTATGGCTTCTCCGGTGTGCTACAGTAGCTAGTAACTTCTCGTGCGCGCTACTATCACGGACCGGTCAGTCGGCAGGCCCTAGAAGTCGGCAGTCACGCCAGCGTCACACAGTTCGCACGCCTTGTTTCGAGGTCCGCTCTACCAGATATGGACAACCGCCCTTGGTGTGGGGTGATCCAGAGTAGCAGTACTTCATGTCGGGCAGGCGTATTTTCATTGTTCCTTGGCTTATGTCTGGTATGAACACCCATAACCAGAAATTTACAAGATCGAACAATAGCTGCACGGGGTTCATAGTAGGTTGTGCTAATAGTTTATTTTAACAACCACACCATGAACCATTTGACGAAATCTGGGGTTCCATGACAGTTGATGCATGGTCGTGTATCAAGGTACCAATTTTGAGACTCGAGCGTAGATTGGGATATGTTTCTGTGTCCAAAACGCTGCCCGCTGTACGAGCCTTCTCACTGCTCCCTTACCGGATTCAAACTCCGCTACGGCAAGCTTCGGCCAGTGGCTGAAGGGCGTGACATTTGCCCGAATGTCAATCTCGCTCTACGGTGGGCATCCTGCCGTGAAAGTGGTACCAGAAGGTGCGCAACGACCTCGTAACTCACGTCCAAGTCGAACGGAAGCAGGGTGTCGCCTGTGGCTAGAGAGGCGGCGAGGTGCCGACTTCTAGGGTCTGCCGACTGACCGGTCCGTGATAGTATGTAAACTGAACCCTGCCTCTTGCCCTCGCATCCCTCCTGTGGCATACATAGTATGCTGTAGGAGCATTAGATGTACTGCCTACTATATTCGCCTCTGTCTGAGCTGCTCATGACTGTAACATATGTGTACATCATTATGCTGAGTAATGATCATTTACCATTATTAACAATTGGTTTTTGGCGGCTTATCCGAGTCAAATAAGGCAGTTGAGACCAATTATATTCCGAATTAACTAGATGATAACTGTCAATATTGTCAGCTAAGTAAACCAGCTTGGTCATGGGCGGTTAGCAAACCTCAGCATCACACAGTGACGACCTGGCGATCCTCACCTGAGAACAGCTATAACTCACTCATATCTCGTCCCTTCGCTCTAGAAACCGCACCTTTCGAATCGGCTCGTCGAGAAACAGCACCCCGTACAAAATACAAGCCAGAATTCTCAATTTTCAAAATCTCGATTTTCGGGCGTGTCCGCCGCGAAGAACAGCGATGACGGATGGGGGAGGCGTCGGATGGCTTTGGGAGTAGTCAGTATTTGCTTGGGGGGCTCTGGTACAGCACTGGGGCACGAAAGGTACGTGAATATAGCTTGTCTCGTCGAGGGCCAGTGCTCACTGTGCCGTACGTGCACCCTCGCGCGCAGAACAGGCGTAGGGCCTCGTAGGATTCGGGGTTTTTATTCATACAGGTACGAGTACACTTATATGGACCTCGCACAGCACCCCAGCCAAAACTGGGGAGATCTCTGTGTCTCCGTGGCTCGTCGCGGACTGATCGCTTCGACACGGTCGCGCGCCCACTCAGCCCGTCGCTGTATCCCAGGTACGACCATCAAACACCTCGATCTAGGCACGAGCATGTCCCTGCAGACCCCTTCTAATCTGCTCTCTCAGGCCCACACAGCTACACCGCATACTCCGCTCTGCAAGCACCGGTCGTGCGGACAAGATGGCGACCGGCGGAGTTGTTGTTCGAGCCCTACAGGAAGGTGACTTGAGGTTAATGTCCCACCGGGTTTGCAGGGCAATTCAAGCTCCGCGGTGGCTGAAGTGGCGCGGCGTCTCCCACGTTTGCGCGCGCGCGCGCAAGTCCTGCTGGGCACGTAGAATAATGTCCCGTTCTACACTGTCTATCTTGACTAAAGCCTCGAGAACGACACCCACTGTAGCTCAGTAATAAATAAAGATTTATGAGCATATTTGGGCAATCCTGAGTCCCATACTCGGCGAACTCAAATGAAAGTTCGGAGCGATGTTACGGGCTCTGACTATAAGTCCGGTGTATTGCAATCACTGATCTCGCATTGTAGCACAAGATAAGCTCTTTAATGATGGCCTTCAATTGCTATACAAATCATGTTGTATGCTAGGCAAAGCAGATGTCAAGCCTGAGGCCTGAGCACCCTCTTATCCCTCGGACTCCCTCCCCCTATTCTACAGCGCTAGCTACTCATCACAACGTGGACCTTTGTCCACAGTGAGAACCTGCAAGGACTGTCATAAAACCGTTGCTGAGTCCGAGTTCCCTCCTCGGGTGAAGGACTCCGTGAGTACCAAAAAGGGGGAGCCCTCCAATGTCTGTCGGCCTTGCATGGATCGAGCCAACGGACGACGACGGGAGAAAAAGCGTCAGCCTTCACAAAACGACAGCAATGTGCCCTGCAGCCCAGGACTTGCGCGCCCGCGCGCAACGTGGGAGACGCCGCGCCACTTCAGCCACCGCGGAGCTTAAATTGCCCTGCAAACTCGGTGGGACATTAACCTCAAGTTACAAAGGTGCACCGTCGCCCTCATCTCAGGTGGTCCTCGCTCCCACACCTGCCCATGTCAAAAGCAACAGCCAGCGCGCAGAGTGGGAGAGCCAGGCAGTAGCGTCTCACCTGTACGCGGCGACACCGAGCCCTGCCGGTTCCCGCACGACGGCGTACGACCGCTTGTCGCCTAATGGTGGAGCATCTGTAGCGAATGGCCAGGCGAACGGGACCGATTCTTTCGTGTACGGACAGCAGCAGGGCAAGAATAGGACGACCTCGCGCAATGAACGACCACGGCGGGCACGGCGGCGAACCGCGACACGTTAGGCGGTACGGGCACGCGTAGGATGGGTATGTATGACCGGCCGCCTGCTTCCGACGGTGCTATCAAGCAACTGCGCGCTGTTCGCCGGAAGGGTAAGGCTCAAGAAAGCAATGCTGATTCCGGTGCAGAGGAGGACAAGTAGTTAACGAGGACAACGGCTGCTCATTCGATATCTTTTGCATGTACTAGTATTCGGCGAAGCCTTATCCACTCATCCGGCCATACTTTGCGCGCGCAGAGGCCTGATCCGTTCATCCGGACAGTCTCGCGCGAAACGATGCCTAGCTCAAATTTCCGGACATATACGCTCAACTCGCGGTGAGTCAAGCGGGCCTTCCCACCTATAACAAGGGGTCCTGTCTCTGCGAGCCCATCGAGGGGAGTGACGTCGACCGGGCCGAATGTCTCGGTAACAACCATAATTATGATTAGAAGTAGTAATGTATGCTATCACAGGTGCGCGTACGTTGGTGAGCGGGTGAGCGGCTTCGGGCCGCTCGGAGCCTCGGGCCTCGGGTGCTCCTCGAACAGCTTGCCCTAAACTGACACGCTCATCTATGCTGGTCTGACAGAAGTGTATTTCTTTCCGCCCCACCACCGTCACCTCCATGCATTTAGACTTGTCTAGCGCGAGTTCGACCCACCGGTAGTGCATAAGACCTCATTGCGCACGCGTCGAGCCGAGTAAGTTTGGGTCAATAGCTATCTGCCGAGTTCTCATCACATCGCAGTATAGGATGTCTGCGATTCCGATATGCTAATATCGGGTCTGTCTCGTCGTGTCTTGGCGGCACCGGAGGATTTGTTTTCCCGTGTGATCGTTTCTCTTCGCATCTACAACAAGTCAAATGAGTGCATCCACTGTATGCACCACTCCATACGCTGATTCGTGTACGCAGAGGCCTAGGGCGAACTCAGTTCACACAGCCCGCAAACACTCCATGTTGACGTAACGGAGGTTCGCGAGATGTACCAGGAAGGTATCGGTGTGCATGCCAACCAGAGGCCGCTACGTGACACATGCCGTGTTTTGTCTAAGCTCGCTCACACCATGTTCAGTTCCGCGCGGCCTACTGCCTGAAACGCTTCGAGATCTCTCCATACTGACGGAGTCATGGAAGACCCTAGGCATGACGAGTTCCTCCTACTCGTGGGTTGAGTCTCCCAAGGAGTTGCCGCTATTCTTTTTCTAACAATCGACGATCAACGTGAGGCAGTCGCACTGCTCGGCTTCGGCACGGGCAAGGACGGCGAGCTTCGACTTGAGTTTGACGGAGAAATTGATGAAAAGCTCATACTCGACGCGTGGCGCAGCGCACGAAGACCAGAACGCGAGCAAGGCATCTTGCTTATCTTGGAAGGGAGCTGTGTACGTGATTCCGCCGATGACCCTCACGGCTATGCCTACTCCCACCCGCCACCAATCCCGCCCACGATCCACACGCACCAGCAGGGACGCGTGCGCACTTGCTCTGAAAAGCCACCAATGATGCGAGGGCAACAGCGACTACATTGTCTCGTTCGGCGACATGTTCTACGGGGCACGGCTACATCACGCCCACGTCCGCGCCCCGATATACGCGGATGCAAAAGATCCGGGATGTCCGGCTCTTCGTGCCCAATACGAGACCGTTAGCGGGTGCCCAGATCGGCAGCCCGGTGCACGCAACTCATGTGGTGCGCGACCGCAAGGTATACGACGTTGAGTGGCTGCCCGGGCTACATGGTGGAGATGTCGCCGAGGGATCTGATCCGCCTGTGTGGCATCGCGCGACGTTCTACGCAGCCGAGAATGTCGATGGTCTTGAGGTCTTGCATGCAGCTGGCGTGATCTACCTCGATGTGAAGGTCATCACAAGCAACGATGCGCCGTACGATTCGACGTCCCTCTAGGCCACCTTGATCCGGCTACAGGCGGGTGGTGTTGCCCTCGTGTGGAACCAGTGCTGTTTCTGGTACCAGAGGCGAGAGGAACTGAAGGAAGTGACAATGTAGAAACGGAGCTTAGTGATATCTAGTAGTACATTGGAAGCATTTCAGTCATTTCAGGCAGCGAATTTTCGCTACTCATTTGCAAGCTTTCGCGGCTTGCTCATCGCAGAAGCGCCCTGCGGGCGTTTGGCGCGGATGCACGCCACGATGGCTCGCTGGCACATTGACCGTATTGCTATGTCAAGATGGAATCCCAAAGTGCATATTGGACCCTGCCGGGCGTATCAGCGGCACTTAAAACAAGTCGGCTCCTCGGGAATGATGGATGCGCACTACATCCAGTAAGAAACTGAGATATTAGCGTCCCACGCGTGTTGGATCTTCCTAATAGCGGTTCGATCAATCGAAGGAGGTTGGCGCAGGATGATCGGCCACCTTCGTGCCTCTCGGGCCTGGCTATGAAATGACTGTTTAGTACAGTTTCAGCAAAACCAGTCTCTACGAAAGACTCGTCGTTAGATTAGATGTTATACTACTCTTGTAATGACTGGCGTAGCACAAGGCCCATTGCATTAGAAGCTCAAGGGCCGCTCGGCTCTCGTCATTGAAAAGTCCCGTCCTTCGAAATAGTATGGTCCTCCAGCGCCATGCGGAGTCGACGCGTTGTCAGAACCCACATCCGGACATTTACTGGTACATAGTACCTATCAAGCACACGCGCCGATCCTCCCATATGCCCATCTCGGGCCAATGCACGCGCCACCGCGGCCCGATGCAGAAATGTATCGGACTCGAGACGGACGGACGATGGACCTATCTTCCAGGTGGTGCACACCACACACGCGTGAGTCTACTGTACTAGCTTGCCGACCCGACCACTCATATTTGAATCACAGGGGTGCTTTGTTGATCTATATGTAGCGTATTGTAGTGAACAGTGAACGGCGAGCGGCGATCGTGGTAAAAAGAAACATGAAGGAACGGGTATATATGTCTGCATACATCTGCTACTGTGCACTGACGGTATCTACTAGGCTCGAGTACAAGAAAGTTATTCGCAGCTCCAAGGTTCCGATTTACACTCGGTCACGCATATTCTGTGATAGGTAAGATATTGCTTCATGGCGTAGCTTAGATCTACTAGCTTACTGTTCCTAGGCACCCGTAGAGCTCTAAACAGGACCCCTGACAAATAGTGGGGAGGCCTGATCCCGAACTCAACGTTTTGTCCGGACGTGCCAGCCCCCGCCTTGTCCGGATGGCAACAGGCCTCTGGCCATGTTCGCGCTGCGGGATGTCCGGACTGGGGATGAGGCCTCACAGCATGCACCCTCTGAAGCCCTCCGCGACCAAGCTCAGGCGCTTTACGCACATCACGACCTCCTCGACGTCCGGACGTGCATGAGGCCTCCGCCTGCTAGACACCTGCTTTTTTCCGGACAGGATGGGGCCTGAAGCTCTCATTCGCGCGATCTTTGTCCGGGTGAGGACCAGGAATCCCCACCAATTGTCAGGGGTCCTTTCTAAACGGACTGGGCTTCGAAACGTCGTGAGTATTCTTGAAATTTAAGCATACACGCAGTATGCTGACGCGTTTATGTCGGAGTAGTGATTCGTCGCTTTACGAGAACAACATGGTCATCCTCAAGCTATAGTTGGTATTGTACGGTATCCTCAAAGTGCATCGCAAGTTGCTGAAGACTGTCGTCAATAAACTATTCGAGTACGTTGAGACGTTCTAAGGTACGTATCGGCTTTGGTTGCCTGAATTACTGTGTCACGGTGTGAACAAAATTCAAACGATTGTCCGAGGACCCCTCTTGCTTCTAACGCTCACCTGTCGACTTGTTTTCCCACGCTCCGAAACTCACAGGGGGAGGCATAACGGACGTGCGGCATTTCTCAGAGCGCACAACCACTACATTACGACCCTCGTATACTAGACTCTGGCCCGTTCAAGGTCGCAGAAGCCCAACACCTTGGGTACTGAGGACGTATGGGCGACAACTCACGCCGACCGACGCCCAGCGTCCGCACGGCCAGCGCGCAGCCCAGTCCGGCGAACAGAATGCCAACTAACAAACAGTTACCCATTGAAGTTGAGAATGCGTTAGCGAAGATGAGAGCCAGCCCGACTGCGGCCTCCGAATGGCTACGCGCCCAGCGCCTTGTCCCAGAGGACGCGAAGGCGAGTTGTGACGCCATCTCCACGGGTCTCCTGCACCTAGCGGGGACTCCGAACGCCAAGTTGACCGCGTGGACCATCGAGGCCCTCTGCGCCTTTGCTCTCTACGTGCAAGAAGCCCAGACGGGTCGCATTGCTGAGGCGCTATTGAAGCGCCTGCAACCGATCGTGACAATCACCAGTGAGCTGCACGAGGACCTATGCGAGATGACGGAATCAGGGAAGACACAGCAGAAACGACAAAGCGAGCTACTGGATGGACAACAACAGCTCAACACGGAGCTGTCAGGTATGATTGCCAGGCTAACAAAGGAGACACAGAGCCTTGTGAACGGGCAGACTCAGCTCAAGAAGGAGCTTGAGGGAGTACGAGACCTTAAAGGGGCACTGACGCAGTCCCTAGAGCAACTCGCTGCGGCCGCGGCTCTTTCGGAAGACGCAGCTCGTAACCCCCTACCTCCGCCGCCAGCCGCGACTAACGAGGCGCGCCCGACGTACGCCGCCACGGTGATGCATATCCTACCAACGTCACACGCCACCTCGGTCGTACGCCAAGACGCGCAATTCCGACAAATCCTCATCAACGTTCGTGCAGGCCCGGGAGAGAACGCGGAACCTGCAGAAGCCCTCTCCGAGCAGGTCTACATACAGAAAGCTACGATGGCCCTCGACCTGATGAAGGCGGACGGATCCCCACCCCCAGACGGCCTCCGATTCTTAACGATGAAACGTCTACGCAGCGGGAACCTCTTGTACGAACTCAACACGAAGGAAGGCACCGCCTGGCTCCAGAAGCCGGAGAACATGAAGCCCTTCACCGACCGCTTTGGCCACGACGCGGTCATCCGCGCGAAGCACTACGCGTGCTTGGTACGTAATACGCCGGTATACTTCCGGCCTGACCACGAGCCCACCCTGCGCGACCTGGAACGCGAGAACGACTGGAACCGCGGCGATATTATAGCAGCCCACTGGATCAAACCCGTCGACAAACGGCGTCATGGGCAACAGCGAGCCCACCTAATTCTTAAGCTAGGCAGCCCGCAGCGCGCAAATGCCATCATCATGCGTGGGCTCTCAGTCATGGGCCAACGACTCCCGGTGGAGAAGCTGCGCAAGGAGGCACGCCGCTGCCTGCGGTGCCAGAAGATTGAACCGGGCCACCTCGCTCGCGACTGCAACTCAAAGCACGACATCTGTGGCACCTGCGGTGAGGAACACACCACGCACGGTTGCACGTCAGAGCACAAGTACTGCGTCAACTGTGCCTCGGATGGCCACACATCCTGGAACCGAGCCTGCCCGGCGTTCATGGACGCAACACGTAAGATTCAACGAGCTAACACGCTGGAGCAGTACAGGTTCTTCCCAATGATGGACGACCCCTCCACCTGGGACCACCTAGAGGCACCGTCTGCGCCACCGTCCTTCGACAACGCGCCCCCCGTGACGGGTCGCTACGACTCACGCCCGTTCACATGGTCGGACGACAACGAGGCTGGACGTCAGGCGAGTAGAGAACGTCCGCCACACGACTACCGTCGCAGGCCACGATCACGTTCACGCTCCAGGCAGCAGGACAGAAGGCCCCCAGCACGAGGAGCTAATGCGGTGCCTGTTGATCCAACGCGGGCACGCGATTCCGAGGTGGAGCCCTCGACCTCACGTCCCCGTACCTACAGCTTCCGGGATTCAACTGGGCAACGGCAATCCACGCTGACGCGTGAAGGCGGCTTCGCTGCGGTGGGGACGTGGAAGCGCACCTCCTCTGAGAGTCACCCGCCGCCAGTTCGACATGACCGGTGAACCTCGCACTCTCCGCTTTGTGCAGCTCAATGCCAACAAGTCGAAAACCAGCCAGTCCGCGCTCCTGCACAGCGTGGCAGACTTCGACCTCGTCTTCCTTCAGGAGCCCCATATTGACTTCCTCAAGAACACCCGCGCGTCACAACAGTGGCGAGTAATCTACCCTCCGAATCACAAAGACTCCCCTACACGAACCCGCTCGGTCACGCTAATCAATACACGTATAGCTACTAATGGGTGGGCAGCCATCCCGGTTGACGACCCGGACATCACTGCCGTATCGCTGGAATACGACACGGGTATAATCCATATATTCAACATCTATAATCCTCATGACTCCCAGCGCACGCTGACTAAACTGGCGGACGCGACCCGTGCAGCAGTTGACAGGTACGACCATCACCTCGACGACGCGCAAGTACTCTGGCTCGGGGACTTCAACCGCCACCACCCCATCTGGGAGGATGAGCGAAACACGCACTTACTCACTGCCAAGTACCTCGACGATGCACAACCGCTCCTCAACCTCCTCAGTGCCTTCGACTTCCGCATGCTCCTCCCACCGGCCATCCCCACCCTCGAGGCCGCAAATACCAAGAATCACACCCGTCCTGACAATGTCTTCGCCTCCCCTGAACTGGAGGAGACCCTCATCTGGTGCCGTACAGCTCCGGAGCTGCGTCCTCCCTACACGGACCACTACCCTATCGTCACAGAACTGCAGGTGGACGTACCGCGCGCTGCTCACCGTGTCTTCAGGAATTTCCGAAAGACGGACTGGCCGAACTTCCGTAAGAACCTCGCCATTCGCCTCGAGGATGTCGCACTCCCAGAAGGCGACATCACGTCCACAGCAGACTTCGACAATATCCTCCAGCAACTCCTCGATGGGCTCCACACCACCATCAACGAAGAAGTTCCAGAGACGCCCCCCCCGTACGCCAAACGCTGGTTCTCCAAAGAGCTGGACACAATGAGGCGAGAGGTGAGCAAGGCAGGACGACAAGCTTACAAGCTGCGGGCCATGCCCGACCACCCCGTCCACCGAGAATACCGGACCCTACGCAACCGATATGGTGACTGCATACGGCGTGCAAAGCGAGACCACTGGGACGCCTGGATCGAGGAAGCCGACATGAAGTCAGTATGGACGATAGGTAAATATACGCGGGCAGGCTCCAGCGACGGAAGTCGTAGCAGCATCCCCCCATTACGACGCCCAGGCTCCGACACGCCCACCAGACAAAGCGAAGAAAAGAGCAAGATCTTCTACGACACCTTCTTCCCTGCCCCGCCGCCTACGGTGGCGCGGCGGCTGAATGGGACGTACCCTGATAATGCCTTCGAATTTGCTAACGTGTCGGATGCCCAGATACTCGACGCGTGCAAGCGGCTCAATGAGTTCAAGGCCGCAGGCCCCGATGGTATCCCGAACGAGGTCCTCAAGCGCTGCGCCGACATCCTCCTCCCGTTCCTTGGCCGACTCTACCGAGCGACCTTTGACCTCGAGTACTACCCCTCCGCGTAGAAGGAATCAGTTACTGTCGTCCTCCGCAAGCCAGGCCGGGCTGACTACTCTCTCGCGAAATCGTGTCGCCCGATAGCCCTCATGAATTGTACGGGTAAAGTCCTCTCCTCGTGCGTCACTGAGACACTCGAATACGAGATTGAACGCCTCGGGCTCCTACCCAACAATCACTTCGGGGGACGAGCAGGTCGTGCCACAACGGACTCTCTCCACCTCATCACGAAGAAGGTACACGATGCATGGCGGGCAAAGAAAGTCGCATCGATCCTCTTTCTAGACGTCGAAGCTGCCTTCCCCAGCGCGATCCCTGAACGTCTCTTCCACGAGATGCGGCGACTTGGAATCCCCGAGGTCATCGTCGGCTGGATGCGCCGGAAACTCCGCGGACGACACACGCGCCTCAGCTTCGACGACTTCATCTCTCACATCTTCGAAATCCTCACCGGCATCGACCAAGGTTGCCCCCTCCCAGTGGTATTGTACAAGATCTATAACCTTGTACTTCTCGAATGCACACACGCCATGCCCAACACTGACGCCGTCGCTTTCATCGATGACGTAGCCGCGATCGCCATAGGACGCACACTCACGGACACCACTAGTGACCTGGCGACGTACATGCAACAGCCCGGCGGTGCGAACCACTGGTCTCGCACTCGCAACTCGCTCTTCGCGATCTCCAAGCTCGCCCTCCTGCACCTCGACCCACGCCTGAAAGGAGATGACCTTGGCCCCGACCTCGAGCTAACCGCAGGTACGATACACCCGACCGCATGCACGAAGTTCCTGGGTGTCTTGCTTGACAACAAACTCACCTTCAAGCAACATACCGAGTATGCCCTCGGAAAAGGGACGAAGTGGCTGCAACAGTTTGGCCGCATGGCGCGACCGAAGAACGGCCTGAAGGCGAAGCATGTGCTAACTCTTTACAAGCAGATGCTGCTACCGTCAATGCTCTACGCTGCGAGCATCTGGATCAACCCTCAACGGAAGATCGCTGGCCGGAAACGCCTGTATGGATCCGTGGGGAAGATCAAGAAATTGGGCCGAGTACACCGACAGGCCTTGCCTCATGATAACGGGAGCAATGCGCTCGGCGGCGACTGACGTGCTCGAAACCCACCTCAACCTCCTTCCCTTCCACCTCCTGGTCGACTCCCACATCGCGCGTGAAGCCACCCGCCTCTGTTCCCTCCCTCAATCCCACCCGCTGTACACGCACGTCCGACGCGCCTCGACCTACGTGAAGCGACGCCGCAGCCCGATGCACGATGTCCTTGCAGCGTACAACCTTAAGCCCGACGACATCGAAACGATAGAAGCCGTCCGGCTCCCACCGGGCTGGAGGACGCCGTTCCCGGTCTTCATCGCGCCGAACAAGGAGGCAGCGGCCTCGAGTGAGCTCACCTGGGCCGCGAAGGCCGGGTACCGCATATACTCGGAGGGCTCAGACTGCGACGGCGGAGTGGGTGCGTCGGCTGTCCTCTACAGCCCGCGCGTGCCCGAGCCCACTGTCTTACGGTACCACCTCGGTCCCTCTGAGCGACACTCCGTATACGAAGCCGAAGTCGTGGGGCTTATCCTTGGCGTCCACCTCCTGATCCACCTCCTCAGCATCCACACGTCCTCGGCGGCAGCGGACAACACTGCCTGCCTGCTGGCTATCCAAAACCGACGTCCACACCCAGCACATTACCTAGTAGATCGACTCCTACATAGCCTCGACTCCCTGCAGCGCCGACACCCTGGGGCTCGCCTCACGTTCCGATGGGTTCCCGGGCACAAGGACATTGAGGGGAACGAGCGGGCGGACCTAGAAGCCAAGAGAGCTGCGAGAGGGGAGGGCAGCCTGCCGGCTGCCCTCCCAGGCTGGCTTACGAAGGCTCCACTACCGGCCAGTCTGTCCAAGGTCCGCCAGGCCCTCAATGGCATCTTCGCGAAGGCAGCCCGAGCAGAGTGGGCTCTATCCCCCCGCGCGACGCGTATGCGGAGCATCGACCCCAGTCTCCCCTCGAAGGAATACCTTCGTATGATCAGCTCACTCCCGCGGCGCCAAGCGAGCCTACTGGTTCAACTCAGGACGGAACACGCACCACTCAACTACTACCTCCACAGGATCGACCGTGCTGAGTCACCAGCGTGCCCGGCGTGCGCGCACGCACGCGAGACGGTTACACACTACTTACTCGATTGCCCCGAGTACGGCGACGCGAGGGCTCGTCTCCAACGCAAGATTGGATCGGCCGCGCACACGCTGAGGTACCTCCTCGCGGAACCCGGGACACTGAAGCCGCTCTTCAAATTCATCCACGAGACGCACCGCTTCGCGGCGACCTACGGCGACCTCTCGCTCCACGACCCGTAGCCCGCGACACCACGCATGAAAGCCTCGACCCCCTACCACTGGATCGCACGTACGTACCGCGCGCTTGAACCCTCCCGTACTGTACATCACTATGTTACGATACATTACTGTACTGACGATATCTACCACCTCGGCGAACGTGAGCGGATGCCCGCGAACGACGGACACATAGCAGGCGGAGGACCTGTCCAGGCACCAGAGCCGCACTGGAGGGCGGCCAGTCGCGTGCGTAAATAGCTCTGCCCTCGACAGAGCGATCCAAATGCGAGCCAGTCCCAACCGTTCGCGTGCTGAAAGCCATGGCGTCTTGGTGTCTCCCGGGCGGGAGTCCCCTACCCTAGTACGTTGTCCTCTCTCTTTCCTCCATTACACTGCGCGCGCGGTCCACTCAGGTCACACATCCACGTACACCCTCCGTTGCCAGCCTCACTCCATTCTCGTCACCTGTACCATACATTCTATTTCCACAGCTACTGTACATACCCATCTATTCCGCATGCTCCTGCCCCAGTGGCGAGCACCTACTCTGACTCACACTGCACGCACCCCCCCTTCTCCGCTAGTCTACACTCTTGTATCAGCCTCGTCTACATAGGGCTCTGCCCTCGCGGACGTTAAATGGAACCAAAAAAAAATAAACGATTGTCCAGGCGTGCAAGACACAGCGTATGACGCGACAAATTCATCAATATAGAGAACATCGGATACGCAACACCCGACAGGCCCCAGCACCAGGAGATCAACACTATCCTCGGGAAGTACAAACGGCACTTACCCGCAGCTCGCGATGCGGAGACTCTGAACGCTCGCGGTACGCCCCTTATGCAGTAGAAATGTTCCGCCCCTAGTACTCTCATTTAGGTCGCTACTCCGTCGCCTTCTGTACACACGGAGACAATCCAGAAATTCGCCTGAATAGGAACCAACTGTTCCGCTCACTCCGTACCTCCTTCCTCCGTCTGTGTCTACACCTATATTACTCTGTACGTCTCTTTGCACACCCTTCACCATAACCGCTCCAGAAATCAAGGTGAGACTCCTTTTCACAGCCAGAGAGCTCGAGCCAACGGTTGCACATCGACAGATGAGCAACATCCCGAAAGTACTGATTCGCATCGCGCCGCAAGACCCTAAGTTCGCCGAAGCATACGGCGGGTTGGTCGCGTTGTATCCACGGCCAGCGGTGGTAACGGAGGTGCACGTCGACGACCATGGCGTCATCGCCGGTTTCAAGTACGCGCCCCTCACTAGCTCGCTAGACACCAGTACGGTAAGCCCAGCAATCCTTACTCTTGTGTATCTTAAGCCCCTGCAGTGCGAAGTGAAAGCGTGGGCGACCGTCGACTGGGGAGATGCAAGGGTTGATTCCCCGCTTCCCCTGCACCAGGATGTCGAGGCACTGTACATACCGTTGTGCAGGCGTCGCCCCTTCAAGGCAAAGGCGAGCCACGTATGGATCAAAGACTGGGGGGAGTACATCTCAACCGCAGAATGGAATCTGCAGGTCAGACTCGGGTGGGCGAAAAACTGGGATCGGTACGTGAGGTTGGATGAGCTTCCGAGTGAGGGATGCCGCGCGAGTTGTGCGGCCATACGTGAGTGCCAATCTTTACTTTGCTATGCAATGCTAACCTGTATACTAGGTATCAAGGTTAGCAGTGTATAGTAGAGGTCTAATGCACCACTCGCTGCTACCTCGTCTTCCTCCACAGCACTACGTTTGCTAGCTCCATATGACGTCCTTGTTGCTGTACATAGCTCACGACTGTCGAAAACCCGTGAGGATATATAAACCGATGTTCAACTACCTAGCGGCCGCTGAGCGGAGCCTCTCATCGGACGATTGTTGCCCCGCTGATGCAGGGCGCTCTAATATACTGAATTCAGGCTCGAAATTCGAGTCAGCGTCGCATTCTGGTCCAAATCTTGCATTTAGGCTAACATTCATATGCATGGTGTCGCCACTCATAAGCGCCTGGGCCGCGGCCCGCCGTCGCCGCGGTGGCGCGGCAATAGTAGCTAGTATATATCCTCCACACACGGGGATTACAACTGTTCGTGAGCCCAATAATACCGTATCATCTGAAGAAGGGATTTTTCAAGTCGTGGTGGATCAATAATATTATGGCTACACGACTTGGTCGCGCCATGCGGCTACATGACATGGCTATGTGACGCGGCTACATGACGCGGCCACGCCACGAGGCTACACTATGCAGCTACACCACGCGCCAACACGTCGGTTACATGACGCTCACACAGTGTATTCAGGTGGAAATATGGGTTAATAAGCGTGTGGATTGTGCTCAGTGTGCATGAACGAATCCAAGGCTTATATTACCTGCATGGGGCACTTTCTAAGCGTCTCAAGCGCATATCAACCTGTTCTCGAGTGCTACTTACCCCCCAAACTACCCGATATTGCAATCAATACAATATCTATGAGTATTAATTGATTTCATGCTGTTTTAATTTCCATAGTGTACCGTTCAACACCGAATGAGCAGCATACACGGCTTGTACAGTGATTTCGCCTGAATTTCCGTATGGGGAAGCGTGGAAATACTGCACGTGACGTGCCCCGTTTGGTAATGGGAGCTGCAAGTTGCAACCACTTCCTCCCATCCACCATCATCCCCTCGCTATATGTCACCGAAACGCGTCGTAACATGTGCGCTCATGTTGGGGCGCGTGCCAGGTGCCCGCAAACGCGAGGGGAGGGCACTCAGATGAGTGGGTGGCGCGTTCAACGCGTCCGGGATGTTCGGAGACAGGCGGGAATGCGCCCATGGCGTGTCATGTCTCCGATGTGGTAGTCTGCTGTCTGCGCGTTTTAGCGCAGATGATGCTATCTCCAGAGGCCATACACGTCCTTGTGGACGTGTATCCCTCTGCATAACCTCTGTGCTGTGACGGCCGTCGCGCCCGAGCTATACAGAGGGGTGACCGCTCTGTGCGCTCGTTGTTCGGCCACAGATCTGTGAGACTGGGGGATCACCAGTGCGAGGTCGTTGCGACCTCGTACTACAGCTTGTTCATGGCCGGGTACCGTCCCTCTGAAAAGCTGTATAGATGTCCCTCTGCGAAGAACAGAGGGGCATTGAAACTCGGAGAGCATACACGTCGTCACGACGTGTATATATCTGTGTAGCTTCTGTGCAGTGATGGCCGTTGCGCCTGAGCTACACAGAGGGGTAGTTGATCTGTGGTCTGTTGTTCGACCACAGATCACTCAAACTGTGAGACTGGGGGATCACCAGTGCAAGGTCGTTGCGACCTCGTACTACAGCTCGTTCATGGCCGGGTACCGTCCCTCTGAAAAGCTGTATAGATGTCCCTCTGCGAAGAACAGAGGGGCATTGAAACTCGGAGAGCATACACGTCGTCACGACGTGTATATATCTGTGTAGCTTCTGTGCAGTGATGGCCGTTGCGCCTGAGCTACACAGAGGGGTAGTTGATCTGTGGTCTGTTGTTCGACCACAGATCACTCAAACTGTGAGACTGGGGGATCACCAGTGCAAGGTCGTTGCGACCTCGTACTACAGCTCGTTCATGGCCGGGTACCGTCCCTCTGAAAAGCTGTATAGATGTCCCTCTGCGAAGAACAGAGGGGCATTGAAACTCGGAGAGCATACACGTCGTCACGACGTGTATATATCTGTGTAGCTTCTGTGCAGTGATGGCCGTCGCGCCTGAGCTACACAGAGGGGTAGTTGCATCAGGAAAAACCCATTTTACATATCTGCCCTTATGGCCCCATAAGCATGCTTACTCATACATAAGACGCCTTACTCACGTGT
>MPVS01000284.1:5637-23195 GCA_001931775.1 Fomitopsis pinicola
CTCCCTCGCGCCCCCGCCACCGTAGGCGCTTCCTTTCCCTTTCCGGCACTCCCTCGCGCCCCCGCCACCGTAGGCGCTTCCTTTCCCTTTCCGGCACTCCCTCGCGCCCCCGCCGCCGTAGGCGCTTCCTTTCCCTTTCCGGCACTCCCCGCCACCGCCCGTCACTGCAGGCGCTCCCCATACCCGCTCCGGCAGTTCCTCCGAGTCGCACCCCCAACATAGCTCTATGGCGTCATGCGCAAGGTCAACCTCCGCAACGTCGATCCTGCTATCGACGACCCTGATCAGTGGGCAGCACACCAGGTGACCCCGTAGGTGTGATACTCATCACGGGTGCTTCTCTTTCCCTTTCCGGCACTCCCTCGCGCCCCCGCCACCGCAGGCGCTCCGCCTACCCTTTCTGGTCGCTCTTGCACTTGTAGGCATCTGGGCACTTGTTCCGACATCGTCTCATGCCGAAGGTCCGCAGCTTTCTCTCCAACACCGTAACGGTTCGATCTGGCAATCCCGTGTCTGCGAAGAGGAGGGCCTACACGTTCAAGCTCAGCACGTCGCAGAAGCGTCGACAGGACGCATTTCGAGAACGCCGTGCCCTCGTAGCAGGTAAGCATGCTGTCTGTGACATTGTAGTATGTACTCATCCCATACAAGGACTGTCGTTTGAGGAGCGCGAGCAGCTCGACCAACTGAATGGCCCGTTAACTGAGGATCTCGAATTGCCGAGCGACAACACCATCAGAGACGTGCTTCCTCCTGGAGACGAAGCGATGTTGATGAGCAATGCAGGCGGGGAAACACAGCTTTGTGAAGATATCATGGCCAATTGGTACGTCCCCGTCTCGTTTTAATTGTACAGTTCCGATACTGATAACAGCAGCAAACGTCACGACTACCGGACCCGCTGCGATCGACTTCAACGCACACAAGCTGGGTGGCATGCCCAGATGCCCGCCCTTGTGGATGCGATGCTACTGTGGAGACGGGTGTCAGCTGGTGCAGCCGGCACACCCTCTCAGGCCGGAGGTGATACTGCAGGGTATGTACTGTACACACAGCGCCTCACCGTGATGATGATCGGCCTCTCAGGCAGGAACAAAGCAATATCAATTCATCGTCATGCCCAGGAGCAGCTCAAGAACACGATAGTGCTGCGGGAACTGGCCTTCATATCGAACACGAGGAGGAACTCTCACTTGAGTGGGAGGTTGTCGCAGTCGACTTCTTCAGTGCGTCCTTCCTTGCATACTGCTCGTTCCATCTGAGAGAGAGCTGATGGCCGTGCGTGGGTTTCTAGCCATCTCGAAACAAAGATTCAAGCACGCAGCATCATCCTCCTACCCCAATGTAACCCTTGTTGCAAACGGCTTCCTCGGATCGTCCCCCCACAAGCCGACGGTCGCGGTCTCATTGCAGACGCTGAATGCTTATCGTCAGCTTCATCGCGCTTGCCCACGACTGAGTGTGCAAGCCTTCGTGAAAGGGTTATGCTGCATACATCAGGTATTCGTAATCAATCCTCGTTCTTCTTTCCTTTGCTGACTTCATGTAGGTTCCAGCCAAGAAACATCTAATCAGACAATTCAGCGAGGCGTATGACGCTTATCTCGAAATTGAGTATCGCATCGACAACCTTGTTGCGTCCGCTTTGGGACGTGACACGCCGAACTGGCGAATGTTGAACACCTGCGCACCGTGTCTCCACAAACTGACCGACGAACCTCCACTCAAGTACTCGCTCCTTGTTGCCATGGATGGCAACCAATCCCTCAAGCTCGTCGATGAAACCTTTCGTCACGGCTCCGTGCGTCAAGACGGAAGGACCGCGCGCACTGACATTTGGCTTTCGCGTGCTGAAGTGGATCGCTTCAAGGATGAGGTTGCCGCTCCGGTGCGTCTCTTCTTGGTCGTTGTGACGTGTCTCATGCATAGCTCCCTAGCCGCCTGTCGGAGACCAGACGGCCACTGACCGTGCTGCGGGCGCCGCGCCAACAGGTGTGGATGATGACGACAGCGATGCCTGGCTTGACTTGCCGGAGCGCGCGGATGTGTCGCTCGAGACGTCTGTTGACGTATGCGTTGAACGCTGGCGCAACGCGGGTCCTGAGGCTCGCAAAAAAATGTTTGCCCTGTTTGCAGTGACCGGCGTATTCATTTGCCTCTGTCGTCATGGGCAGTTACTCATCCTGTGCGATATGGTCCGGAGCGGCGAACTGTAAGTCCTGTCAGTTCGCTTCTTGCCTGGTTACTGATAAAATACATCAAGCATGAAGTACCCGCTCGCCATTGTTCACAAGCTCATGGAAGTATACGGATCACATGTCTTGGTTGGTTACGACATCGCCTGCGCATTCTCGAAGACCCTCGCTCGAAGCTCGCTTGGACCTCACGCGCGACAGCTCTGCATGGCTGGGGTGGTCCCGGCCTTTCACGGGCATGGCCACAATCGCGGCTGCCAAGTGAACTGGCATCCGTTGTACATGGAAGGTGCCGGGAAAGAAGATTTCGAAGGCTGCGAGCGCTGCTTCTCGCAGTCAAACTCTCTAGCTGCGGGCACCCGCCTTTCGTCATCATTTCACCGCGAACAAGCAATTGAAGAGTATTTCCGATTTTGGGCTGAAGATAAGCATCTTGATTCAGGTACGTTGCTGCTCCAATAGCATTGCTCGGTCACTTACGATTAGTCATCAGGCACTTTCATATACCATAACTACCGCCAAGCGCTCAACATCATCTTGGACGATGGCCGTGTCCTGGACGCCCTGGCCGCCGAACTGAGGGTAGCCACTACAGAGCTCGACGGCTATCTGCAGCAGGAGAGGGAGTATCTGCGCAGCCGTAAGGCTGAGAGCCCTGATGTCTCCTGGAAGCTTGACTACCTTGCAGCCCTTCGTCGACTTGAGGATGCCGGGTGCGTACTCATGCAAGTCTCACGACGTCGCTAATAAGTAGTCTGCAGACATAAGAAGGCTGCCGCCGACAGAGCATTCGCGCAGCTCGATTACAATATCGTACGGAATGGTTACACCGAGAAAGATATCAAGGCGGTCAGAGCCAACCGTACACGTGCTTCGACGCGATACTTCGAGACCGACGATGACTGTCGCGCATACGAAGACGAGCTAGACATCCCGATGCGGTGGCTCCCAGGAAGCCTCGAGTATCAGGAAGCTTCTCAGCTTCTAACTGACCGAGAGTACCGGCGATCGCTCGACGAGCTCGAACGTCTTGTCGTACAGCGTCTATTTGAGCTCACAAAAGCAGGCATGAGTGGCACAGGTACGGGCATAATGTCCTCTGACTCATTCTAGTATCCCTCATATTCAGTAGGCTACAAAATGCGAGAGAAGATCACACAGGCCTTGAAAGCTCGTGCAGAGGCAATCAAGAAAGCACTGAATCGGCACAATGAGCACGCGCTCAAGTTGCAACCTCCACGGCCAACGTTGTCGTGGAAGGAGATCGTGGAGATGGCGGCCGTTGCTGACTTTGACCTTCTTCGCGAGACACGAGAAGATATCCGCAAGCAGCCCTGGACGAAGCCACTCAACCGACGCGCAATGAATCTACGTTTCAACATCGAGCGTGCGCACGAGGAGATCGCCCGGCTCAATGTTGAGATTCGCAGGCTTTTGACGTCAATGTACGACGAGCACGTTGACTTTCACGTTGCTGTGCAAGCGGCGTCCATAACGTCACCAAACCTTGCCTTCGAGTTGAAGGAGCGATTGCGCTATCGCAATCGCATCAACGAGCAGATTGCTCTGCGTCTTATTCAAACCTCTCGTCTAACAGGCTTTACGGGCAGCCTTGCTACGGGCCTTAGGGTCGGTCGCGACGTGACACGGAACGACGGTGTCCCCTTACCGCCGTGGGCTACAGGTCTTGTTGCGTCGGTGCCTGACGATAACAGCTCGGATGCTGCAGACAATGAAGAAGAACATATGCCGTTGGTGGATGGATTGGACTCGGAGCACGATGCTAACGCATACATCGATTTCGTTGATGACCTTGGGCGAGATGAATGAATGTACTATATGCATGTATCATTACCTCACAATGGTGGACACGAGTTCTGCTATACAGGGTCTGTGTGAACGGCGATGCATCGTATGGTAGAGTGAGTGCTTTTGTGGCTTGTACTTACGTTTCGACGTCAATAAGTATTGCAATAAGAAGGCCTTGTGGTACCGTGAGCGCGAAGCAGTGGGCGCCCGACTCTACTACTACTCAGCGTCGTTATCTCTTCCCACCTCCGACTCCTCCCACTGGTACCTCGCATTATCTTGTCACCCTCGTCCGCCATGCCAAACAACGCAGACGACGCTAGGAGGACACGTAGTGAGGACGCTCTTGCAGCTCTCACAACGCTCCATTTCAATCCTACTGGCTTGGTACGTGTCGCGCAGGTGCTTGATCGTGCCGTCCTGCCGGGCTCCCGTGTCGCTTCTAGACTGGAAGCAGCAGACTATGCCTATTTTATCGAAGGCTCTCACAGAGATGGGACTCATCGTGCGGCCGCCAATGGCATCCATCCCGCATTCAATGAGGCACGTGAAGGGACAGGCACAGGCGAAGAAGCGAGGCGTGTGCGTACACGCTTCCGTGATAATCTATACGGACTTTTGCTCGACGCGGTTAGTATCCCCCTTGCAACAACGTCCACTACATGTACACTGACTCTTCACAGGCAACCAGTCTCGACCGCATCGATTCTGGTTGTACGATCACCATTCGTGTGTCTGGCCTTCAGCAGCCAAGTGCTCGCATCGCGGGAACATTGCCCCTCCCTCAGGATTTGCGGAGCATCCATGTGTATGCCCCTCCACACATCCTATACGAGATTCCCACCGCTACGCCTGCTCTGGCGCGGATTGTGCAGCTCTTCGTCGAGGAGATCGGAGTCCATACCGTGAAGCGCTTCGAGCTGCTGGCAAAGCAGCAGCTTGGCTGGTCGTTTCCGCGGGCTGAGAATGCGGCTGGCCCTCCTTTCATTCGGCAACCTCTCATTCCTGATTCCAACGGCACCTCACACTACCTCTTCCGTGGTCGCCCGCGCGGAGAGCTCGAGGGAATGCTCGGCCAACCATATGACGAAGGTGGGCTAGCAGGCCAGGCGCTCCGTGACGAGATCGAGCTGCTTCAACGACAATGCGAAACCCACGAGATCATGCAGCACGAACTCGACGTCAGGGTGCACGAAAAGGAACACGAGATCGCTCAACTGAAGACCGAGATCGACAGGGTGATGCTTGAGTTCAGGACTCGAGAGGGGTTGTGCGCGGCCCACACCGCCGAAATGGCTAAGCTCAAGGAAACGAATCAGAAGTTGCTTGCGGCCGAGGCTGCGTTGAAGCAGGAGATCATACAGCTGAAGAACTTCCGGCAAACCAACGGTACGTCGTGTGTGCTGATAGATCCGCATAGTGATACTGAAACCTTTGAATCGCACGCAGCCAATGCTCACGCTTCCGCGTCAGGCGCGAGTAGGGCGTCGGGTGCGAGTACGTCGTCAGGCGCGAGTGTGTCGTCACAGTCAGGCGCGAGTATCCCTTCCTCGAGGCCGTCGACCCCGTCCGCCCGTGGCGGCAACCCTCCTAGTGGCGGCAACCCTCCTGGTCGCAGCGGTGAGCACCCGCTTAGGCCGTTATACGCCGAGGGTGTCGGCCCGGCCACCGAGGCCGTCATTGTCGAAAACGGGTTGCCGCACCTCGTCCACAACGACTGTGAAGAGCTCATCCGAACTAAGGCGTCGACGTCCTGGGTAAAGGAGCTCATGCGGCGACTGTCCATACCGAAGAAGGTCGCTGACGACCTCAGGGCGGCAATGAGGCTCGATGTCTTGGGCCCCGGGCCTCATGCTTGATGCCGGCCTGTCATCGCCGTCGCGTTACTACGTTTGTCATATGTCTTTCACCTCGCGATGCCTATGCTTGACGGTCTCTCCATCCGCTTTCATATCGCCCTTGCTACTATCTCCAGTCCGCGCTATCTTGCTTGCTATCCCAGTCGTTGGCGTCACCGTTGTTGCTTTCTTGGATCGAGTTTGGAGCTATCGTTGCTTGTATCACTACTATGACACGGAATGTTGTGCGACCGAACGAAATTTTGGGCTGTCACCCCTACTGTTCCCGAGAACCGAATTGAGAAACCCTCCCCCACCGGAAGCGCCAGTAAGAGAGCCTTAAGTATGGCGAGTTGCAGTACAATGCCGTCCGCTGTCTCATCCGTTCTTTCCTCTAAACCCCTACTACTTGTTTAGCTTTTCTGTGCGTCCGGGCGATCCTCGGTGACCGATCATGGCGACTGTGACCTATGGGCCCACAGTTGCTGTGACAGTGAAGCCTCAGGAGCCTACCCGGCGCCAACCACCTCCTCCCGTCCCCGCTGAGGCTCGCAAGGCCATGAACGTTGCTCGCGACGACAAGAACGAGAAGATCAGTGCACGCGTGGAACAATGGCAAGCTTTCACACGCGGATTTGCCGAAGACATGAGTAAGGACTTCGGGAAAACTGCTGAGCACTTCGTCCACCTTCTTCTCTCGAACATGTCGTCTGCAAAAACGTCTCGCAAGCCGAATGCATACAATGCGTGGTCGAGCAAAATCCTTCGGGATGCTAATCAAGGTACGCCCAGCTTCTACTACAGGGTTCCTCTACGGCATGATGACAACCTTTACCTTCAGGTCTCCCGGCAGGTCAAGCACACCGGCTTATGGATATACAGAGGGAGAAGAAGGATGAGTACGATGCGCTCACCGATCAGCAGAAGCAGGAACTCGTCACTCTGCTTGAGGAAACTCGGAGGTCTCGCAAGTATGGCGCGCGGCTCTCGGTGCGCGCGAAGTTGATTGATTTCATCTCGTCGACGGGGAAGCTTGAGGAGCTTGTAAGTGTATAGGCTCCCTCTCCGTGTGCATGCACTGACAATATATCACAGATGTTCGGACTCATGATGCGCACTGGCGTCCAAGGGTTCTTTTGTGTCTTCAAGAGTGACCCGGACTTCCCGTCTGCGCCGCGCTGGTACTTTACGACCCCGATGATAAACTACTATCTCATGCAGTCCCTTCGGAGAGGGTGGGATGTTGAACGGATTGGAGCCTTGGCGGAGGCGTTTGCGGTCGCGGGTTGTGACTTCATGAGTGAGTCCTTGCCTATCACCTCCAGAACCCCATGATCTGATATCTACAGAGTTCCTGCGTACGGCAAAGGAGCGCGCAGATTATCTGAAGGCGGAGATTCGTGACCTCGTCCAGAAGCAGCTTGGTATGTAACCTGTATTAGTCAATCACTCCACCCTCACGAGCCTTTGCAGTTGCCTTGACTGGCAATGACAAGGTTCGGATGAATTACATCAACTTCGAGCGCGAGTTCGTCGTCAAGTTCGGCATCGACGTTGTCGGGTGGCCGCACGAGAAGTTCATCAACCCCTCTGAGATGAGTACAAGCCTCCCTCCACTTCAACAGCTCGCTGCGGCCCTCAAGGACGCTACATGTCGGTTCATCCGGCTATCTGATGCTGCCCACACTGCACGGGAAGCCGCCTACAACAAACAAGTTGCAGAAGGCACTGTTGCGGTGCGCAAGGAACGGGGAGACAAGGGAGTCTCTCGCGGTAAACGTCGAAATGTAGCGGATGGCGACGAGGCCAATGATGAAGAGGAGCCCGCCGTCCGCCCAAAGCGACGCCGTCATGCCAAGGAGGCTGTGCTGCCCAAGAGCGCCGAATTTGTCAACGATTCCGACAGCAGTAGGGCCTAGCTTCGATTTCGTACTATACATGATGTAACTTGACATTCTCGTATTCTCGTATTCTTCACTCTGTTCTCGTCGCTGTCATCTTGCTTACCTGCTTTTGGCTGCTATCCGTACGTTAGCTTATTGTAGTTGTCTCGTTAATGATAGAAGGCTTTCGCCTCGTCGTAAACTTATGGCTGTGATCACATAAGCTGCGAGCCTAGAACCAGTTGCCGGCTGATTTAGCCAACGCGCGCCTCCGTGTGCCGTCTGATAGCCTCATGTTGGGATTACCATATTTGATCAGATGTCACATTCAATGTCCGCCTTACCGGAAAGGGAGCGCCTGCAGTAGCGGGCGGCAGCGGGGGCGCGAGGGAGTGCCGGAAAGGGAAAGAGAAGCACCTGCGGTGGCGGGGATGCGGGGGGAGTGCTAGGGTAATGAGAGTGCCTATGCGCTGTGTAGGGACTAGGATGAGTATCACACCTACGGGGTCACCTGGTGTGCTGCCCACTGATCAGGGTCGTCGATAGCAGGATCGACGTTGCGGAGGTTGACCTTGCACATGACGCCATAGAGCTATGTTGGGGGTGCGACTCGGAGGGACTGCCGGAGCGGGTATGGGGAGCGCCTGCAGTGACGGGCGGTGGCGGGGAGTGCCGGAAAGGGAAAGGAAGCGCCTACGGTGGCGGGGGCGCGAGGGAGTGCTGGAAAGGGAAAGGGAAGCGCTTACGGCGGCGGGGGCGCGAGGGAGTGCCGGAAAGGGAAAGGGAAGCGCCTACGGTGGCGGGGGCGCGAGGGAGTGCCGGAAAGGGAAAGGGAAGCGCTTACGGCGGCGGGGGCGCGAGGGAGTGCCGGAAAGGGAAAGGGAAGCGCCTACGGCGGCGGGGGCGCGAGGGAGTGCTGGAAAGGGAAAGGGAAGCGCTTACGGCGGCGGGGGCGCGAGGGAGCGCCTGCGCAGAAGCAAATGGCGGCTCCGGGTGGGACGGGATGGTCATGTGAGCAGGTAGCGAGGCACGCTCAGCCACAGGAGCCTAGAGGCGCTGGTGGAACGGTCCTCGGCGGGACCGTGCTAGATGGTTTCCATTTTGGTATCAAGACACGTGAACTGATGAGCGGACGTAGCCTCTAAGTTGGCGTACTCTAAGGAAATCTCTACGGGTAAGGGGATCGGTGGATCTGGATACTAAATAGAACTGATGGACGTAAGGGATCAACGGCACCAATTAGTGGCGTACTGTGGGAACGCTAGGTGACTTCAGAGTATATCAGCACCTGCTGCAATTACAAGCATGCCGATTTCCCTGATGTATGCATCTGCCAACACGAGTGCTGGTAACATGGACCATGGCCTACACCAGACAAGGTCGATCTCTTGCACAAAGCATAGAAGATGCTCGTATAGCATCAATGTTACGGAGGCACCTAATGGTTTTAGTGTCAATATGTGGTGCATTTGTAGGTAGTACGCCGTACCTGACGCGTAGCGTGTCGCAAGGAGTGCTTGCGCATGAATAGGGAGCATGTTGGAGAGTGTGATCGTGCAAGAAATGCCATTCCAGTTCTTATGAGGGCCCGATAAATGACATCGTCTTTTTGAGTATCGCATTCCGTCATGTGTGCGTTTTTGATGATTACGGCGCTGCTCTGCAGTTTCGAGATGCACCATCCAGTCGCATCAGTGGTAATTGACGCCACCGTTCGGCGTTGTTCAACTTTCGGATCCTAGACCACCGGCGCGACATGTTACGTGTTGCAAGAACCCCGAAATCATGATCATCAGATTCACTCTGACACCATTTCGTTGAAGCTGTACACAGATATCTACTCCTCGAATGCCTCAATGGTCTCATACCCATCCGATGGGAGCCTGAGGCGGCGCGCTCCGGGCACCCTAGTACCACACAGTGCCTAACCTCTGGGGGCAATTCGCTGAGGGCACCCCCGGTTAGTCTTAGCACCCGCGCATCAGCTTGCCGACCCAATTTGGCCGAGTAACGTTCTCCAGCGGTCTCCCCGGCGAGCATGCTGTAGATTAGCTATCAGATTTCTGGCCGAATTTGGGGCGGGTCCGGGGGCAGAGATGCTGCAGCCTCTATCTCGTATGCCGTATTGCTGCGATGAGTCGACAGTACTAAGTATCTTGGTTGACGTACTTAGAAGGTGTGTTAGAATATTAGTTGGGGCTGAGTGGAAAGGCCGGGAAAAATCAATTGGTGGTGAGGGTTAAAACTAGAAAGGCAGCAAAAGCCGCAAAGGATTGAGATTCCGTGACTCGGTAGAGAGGCAAGTCTAGAACGGTGGTATGATCGCGAACCACGATGCGTGAGGAGTATATGTTGCTGGCGTTAGAAGCATCGGGTATACATGATCAGGAGCGAAGTTCCGAGAAATGATTGTACGAATCCGTATTGGATACATGAATCATGTGGGCAAAGGCGCGATCCATCGATTGCGACTGCGATGTTCTGAATGGTCATCTACACAGCCTCAGTACCTGCACAGCAGCTGCGGTGCACCGTGCAAACGGGCGATCAGCTCTGCGACCGCAGCTGCCAAAAGCATGATTCCGACAAAGATCTGCAGGCCTAGATAGCTGCCGTTGTTGTGCTGTAGAATGGCTGCCAATGGTCGCCGTCAATACATCGCGCTTCACCGCAGTAGCGGACAGACTCACCGCCAGAAATGGAGGGCCCAGTAAGAATACATGGCCGTCTTGAACAACAAATTAGCACGAGCGAGGCCCGTTCGCGCACAAATGAGACATACATGAACATTCCGATACGCGCACCGATCTGACTTGGGTCTAATGTAATCTGAGCCGTCACAGACGCAGAGATTGCCGAGTAGGCAGCTGGGTGTATCAATGAGCCAGATACATCCAGTGGAACAGACGACAGCCAGCGAGGACGTACAAGATGCGAAGCCAAATCTAAAACGAACGCTGATAAGTACTTCGGATCGTCAAGCGCGGTGGATGCGTGTCGAACGAACTTACATGATTGAAAATATGACCGTCTCAGCCGTCCCCTTGGATGTCGTCCAGATCGCCATGGAAGAGACGGCCCCCAAGACGAGAATGGGAATGGCGACGTTAAACCTGCCGTACTGAATGGGCCTCTGAGTGAGAGCCACCCACGGGAAAGGCGACAAACGAAAATTATATGCCTACCCTATCGCCGAGATAACCAGTCGACACCCGGCCAACCAGGCCGGCGGCGTTCATGATTGCGATTGTCTAGAAAGAGAGGTTGGGGCTGATACCGATCGACAAGCTGAACAGCTCGATGTACCAGTACGGGGTGTACAATCCTACACGCGGACACGAATAAGACGATGAGTTACAACGGGTGTTCCAGAGAGATAGAGGAATGACGGCACCGAAGGGAGCCAGGAAACCGCCGATGACGTGGAAAAAGAACGTAAGGTCCGCGAAAGCCTTAAAGTCAACGAGCGGGAGACCGAGACGATGAGGGAGGCGCTCCTTGACGAGAGGGATAGCTGCGGCCTGGATGCCAAAGTTCATGAAGGCCATGATGCGCACGGCCCATGGGAATCCGACAGAGTCAAATAGGCGTGAAAGCATGATCGGGTAGATGATGCCGCTCAGACTGGCACCCGAGACGACCTGCACGACAGGAGGTATGAGGGAAGGGAAGACTGTAAGGACGCAACACTACACTACTTACTATGCCCATCGCCGCGGTACGCTTCACACGGAACCAGTGTGTCGGTACCGTCATCTGTACAACCGAGTCCCCGCCGGTCAGTGAGGCGTGTATGGCGACAAAGCAAGGTTCGCACAATGGGATAAAATCTACCAAGAAAGCGGATGAGTGGCTAGTATCTGCGCACACACTGGAATGAACGCACTGCAACGCAACCCCAATGCCAAGCCCGATCCCCTGTGAGAGCACAAGTTGGTAGTACTCGCGGGACAGGGAGGTCATCATCAGGCAGAATGTGGAGAGAATCCAACCGATGACGAGCAATGACTAGATTCAACGGCTGCGTGAGCGGACAAGTGCATGAGTAGAGGACGCGGCGTCGATCATACCCGTGCGCCGTAGATGTCAAAGGCACGGCCGAGGATAATGCCAGTGATGTACATGATGACCAGCTGGACGCTCCCGATCCAGCTGATCGTAGAGAGTGTGTACTCAGTACACACTCTCTACGATCAGCTGGAGCGGCCTCGCGGAGGAGCACCTCGGCGTAGTACGTCTGGAACACGCCGAACGCATTGAGCTGACCTGTGGGTGAGTGGTTCCGTGAGATACAGCGGTGAATAAATGAGGAAATGCAGCCGCCCAACAACTCACCAACGCGAGCAGAAAGCAGCCGACGACGTTTCCCCATGCGCGGAAACCACCATCGGGGAATGTGATCGCAGGCGGTGGCTAAGTGACATAGAGCCAAAGAAGGGAATCGGGTATGAGAGGCTCCAAGTTGGAGAGACGACCGAATGCTCACCTGCACGACTAGTGCGGACCCGCCGGCGTGGGTGGTGCTCTTTTCTTCAGTGAGGGCACCGTCAAACTCGCCGTCTGGCGTGGGTGTGCGTGGCTCCGAAGTTTGAGACATGAAGGAGAGAACGACTCGAGGGGCGAGTGCGAGGGGCAATTGCGAGGGACGAATGCTAGGGGCGAATGCGAGTCTCTGGCAAATGCTGAAGTCCAATCCGAACGTAGAATGGGATTGCGATTAATTGCCCTGTTATTCGTCCGAACTCGAGGTACAACAAATCTTATCGCAAGGACTGTGGGCGAACATCGCCGCGGTGATGACACTTCGAGGGTCACCGGTTCACCGCCGAACATGCTCAAGCGCTCAAACGCTCAAGAGCTGCCCATCGTGGAGAAGGACGCGCGTGAGCAATCGCCACCGAGGGTCACCACACAGGTGTCTGGTCTGGCTCGACGAATGGTTGCCCGAAGAATCGCCCATTCCCGATTGCAGACAGAAGCAAGCGAACGCTTCCTCCGTCGAATGGAAGCCGTCGGACATGAAGCCGAATCTTGGGCGACATCCACCGTACAGCAGACGCAAACACCAGCATGCACACGGCCAAATCAATAGTGACACTGCGTCGCCCGGACCACGGTGCATCAGCGATGTGTACGTCTACTACCAGCCGGTTCATCGAACTCACTGATTGTGAGTTCTGCTACCTGCACCACGTCTTTCACGAGCGCGCATGGCGCCGAACAGCACGAGAATCGAAGGCGTCCACACTGCCCCTGCGATACGAGAAATATCAAAACGGTTTCGAAGCAACACGGCCAGATGGCGAAGAGGACCGAACTCACAGGAATAACTGCATGGGCGGCCAACTCATCTTCAGAGAAGATTTCTGAAATAGCACAGAGGCGGACCCGATGCTACGCTGTCCAATCGGACACTAGATGCCGCTGTATCAGAGTCTGTCGTAGCCCTGTCGTAGCCTGTCGCAAGCGGCATGCAGTAAACTTTAGAACTACAGTAGCAGCCTCGCGGCAAAGAAGGCATGCTGAACATCATGGTAGCGACTGTATTGATTTGGTAAGCACCGGTGTGTCTGGATCGTCGGTCATTTACGATGCGGTGACCGGGGGCTAGATCGACTCCCAGTCGTTGCTCGTGCTGTAACACTCAACGTTCCTCCTCCTACCCGTTACATAGTGGCGGCGCCGCTATACACGTGTGTAGCTATATAGAAACCTCTTGGACTTGCTTCATGGAGGCCGCTCCTTGTCGGAGATCTCGGGAGTCAGGACCCGCGCTGCGTCCCAGCTTGTTTGCGCCGTCGGGGGATCGGAAGTCTATCTGTGATTGATAGACCCAAAGCTCCTCCTCTGCTGGTGAGTTATCGGAAAGTTATCATATACAGACGCTCGAATAGCCCAAATGAAAGCATGCGATAAAACTTGGAATCAACTTTGGTGCGGAGGTTATTGTAAGCTCGGGCCACCGGCGTAGCGTGTTCCAAGTGCATCGTCAGCAGCGTTTGCACGAAGCAACGGAAGTGAACCCTATCTTTGGGTTTCCGCTGCATTTTGCGAGCCCGCTGTGGTGCGTCCGATATGCATGCGCCGGAGACGAGCTCCCCGGAGCTGAGCTACGCCGTCTCCCAGCGTACCTTATATAATGTAGGCCCGGACTTGTGCACCCACTGTATATCCTCCTCTTGCAGAAACGCATCCGAGGCATGCTTCTACCTAGTTGGCTCTTAGCGATTGTCGGGTTGTGTCTTGTCGCCAGTTGCGTCCTCTACCCGACGCGCTCTATAGGCACTCGCCGACGAAAGGACCTCCCGGGACCTCGTGGTCTCCCTCTCGTAGGCAATTTGGTCGAGTTCCTGCTGCGTCGCACGGCAGTTCTCTTCTACATATCCACGCTTGAGAAGCGCTATGGCGAGCTCTTCTCTTTCACGATGCCTGGGTGGGGCCGTAGCATTGTCCTCAACCGACCCGAGTGGCTCGAGCATATCCGAAAGCGTTCGCCTCCCTCTGTATCTATGCGTACACACGGGCTGTGTCGCTGACCGTGTTTCCACAGATGATGGATCTACCTATGGCAAGGGGACAGCGGCATTGTCAATCTTTGCAGAGTTTCCCGGTAGCTCTAGTGCATTCGGCGCAGAAGGTCAGGCCTGGCGTTTGAGCCGTAGGCTGATGAAGTGAGTGCCTGCTCCACCTCGTGTACGTGATCCTGAGCCCCGTCTATAGGCCGGTTTTTGCTACACATACGTTCAGTTCAGACGTCTCACACGCTATGGATGAGGTGCGCAACGGTGCAAAGGGCCCACTTTCGCTGATCGAATTCGCAATTTTTGTTAGATCGTCCCTCTCGCGAGAGAGCTTTTGTCAAGCGCATGCATGCGGAAGTCAGCAATTGATTTCAATGGTAGATCCCTCTTCCCACACTTTAGACCTTATGATTAATGCCTGAATTACCGTGCCGCCTCCCACACCTAGATTTCTCTGGGCGGCTGGCGCTGGCAATATTCTGCAAAATGTCGCTGGATCACGACACTGACCTACTCACGTCTGATCCTGGCGGCATGGCTCGGCCGCACCCGATGGTAGCAGCCATGGGGGTTCTGAGTAGCATCTCCTCTGGGTAAGCAAGGGGCGCCTCGCATGTCCTCTGTCTCTTCATGGCTCAAGAGCTCACACTTCACCGACTGCAGGCGCCTCTACAACCCATTTTGGAAGCTCACCGAGAAGGTTCGTCACAGTCCACCGTCTGGTTGGTCTGTATAGACATATTGACGTATGCTCTTGCATGGTACAGCTGGATGGACTAGGTCAGCAGTTCCGCTCGTCCCGACAAGTGTGCTACCGTATGATCGAACATATCGTGGAAGCTCGTCAAGCGGCGTTCGTCAAGGACGGAGTGGACAAGCACCAGGACTTCCTCGGGGCTCTGTTGCGTGACGAGACGGCTCACGATTCGAGGATGCTGCGCGACACTCTGGCTACGCTCTTGTTTGCGGGGCGTGACAACGTCCAGAACACTTTATCATGGTCTCTGTACGAGCTCTCGCGATACCCTGACTGGATGCAGAGGATGCGCGCCGAGGCGAAGCAGACGGCGCGACGGGCGGACGGCACGATACGTTACGAGGAACTACAGGTGAGTGAGCACACATGCACTGTACCCTCAAAGGTAGGCGGGATTGACACAGAGCTCAGGATTACCCTGTACATCTTGCCGTATTTTACGAGACACTCCGTTTGTGGCCGGGGGTCCCGAAGAATGCCCGCCTCGCCCTGAAGGACGACGTGATTCCCGCTCTCCCGGGAGGGGAACATGGCTCAATCGTTGTGCATAAAGGAGACTACGTACTATGGTCAGACTACGCGATGATGCGCAACGAGAAGGTATGGTGCTCCCCGAATCATGTATTCGTCTAAGTCTGAAATGATCCATTCATCTAGGTGTGGGGGCCCGACGCGAAGATATTCAATCCAGGTCGTCATCTAAGCGGGGATGGGCGATTCGTGAAGCCACCTGTGCCCAAGTTTCACGCATTTGGAGCTGGTGCGCGCGCGTGGTGAGCTTCCGAGCCTTCTGCACTATTGTTCACACAGAGCTGATGAGTGAATCCTAGCCCTGGGGCGCAGCTTGCAGTGTACGAGTTTGTGTGCATTTGGATTGACATTCTACACTATTATCGCATCTCGCCTGAGACGACGGAGGAGCGTTTTCCCTCCGATTCACTGACTATCAATATGAATGGTCCATTCTTCGTAAAGGTTGCCACTTGGGAGGGTAACACTAGTTGAGGACGAATCTTCGGAGGGGACTCGCTGCATGTTGGGATGTAACATGATTTGTGTAGACGTTTTCCTGTTTATGAATGTTAGAGATTCCGAGGATCAATCCGGCGTAGCGCAGGTTAGCGTGTGCGCCGCAGGTGAGAGCGTCAAGCCGTTCTCTAGCAGCGCTGTGGCATTGTCTCGTTGAATAGCTGAGAAACTCAATGTGGAATGTCAAGAAGCAGTGTAGTTCTCGACATGAAGACACCTCGTGAACACTCGGTTTCATCTCGTATTGGAACAATGCGGATACACGAGCGAACGTGTAGTCATCGAGGACAGGAATGTGTAGTGCATACTTCGTCATATAGTCCCACAGTCCGCTCACGCCACCTTCCTTGGTGTACTTATCTGCTGCCGTACTCGCAGTGGCATGATGCAGGAAGCGGTCGAAGAGTCCACAGAGAGCTTCTGAAGGGAAGGTTCATGGGTGACCATTCCAGCTCGGACGGTATATCAACATTATCTTTGAACCATTCTGCAGCCTTGCCCTTTAAGTACTCCCCGAGGACCAGTACTCGGCCTTGATCGAGGTTAGGTCCACCCAGGCCGAGTAGAGTCATCCAACGTAGGAGCGACTTGAGCCAATTCTCGAATAGCTCATAGTCGTCCTCACCTCTGTATTGAGAAGGTGTCGGTAAGTTCTTTATATTTTCCATTACATTACTATCACTTTCGACAGTCTCTCGGTAACAAGCCGCCATATCATGCGGGGGCCTTAACTTCGGAAATCAGGATCGAATGGATCACGACGAAGGATAATGCCATTGCTGCGTGGAGGTATGGATGTGCATGGATCTATCAAGTACGTTGGGCTACGAGAGAAATGCCGACCGAACCCACACATCTCTGGGCGTGAGTTACGGTCCTCACGTTCTGCAGAGGACTCATGCTCGGAACCGTGATTCGAAGGTTCATCGTCGTCGTCATCATCGTCGTCATCGCCACCACCATCGCCGGGGGTCCACCCGCTGGCGGAGGCGGCGGAGGGCCTTCGCGGCCTGATGACGGTTCACGCCTACCACGGTTCATGTGGCCATTGGTACGTGGGGCGCGCTGCGATGGACAATGAATGTTGGAACTGATGAAAGGGTCATCATCGTCAGAGTCCCTATCATCGGGCGGGCCAGACGGCGGCCTTGTGGAGAAACATGGTGATGTACGCACAAATCATCACCGTACTTCTCCACGACCTGCTATCATAGCCGCGCAAGCAGAGCCTCGCGGCGGCGTTCAATACCCTGACGTTCAAGGAGACAGTTTTGGAGTTGGACGAGTGCCACATAGTAGGCATCATCCTCGTCCGGTCGTCGCGGCACAAACGTCTCTTCGAGCTTTAGCGACCGCGGCGTGGGTGGAGCTCTGGGCAGCTCCAGTTCGGTGTAGTCCTCTTCGCGGAGGATGGGTGACGGGGCGACTCTCTCGCATGGTCGCCGTTACGAAAGTGCAGTGCGGACAGGGTACCACTAGGCGATTAACTCACATTGGTCCGCACTGGGTCCGGGGGGGGGGGGGGG
>MPVS01000284.1:23202-40632 GCA_001931775.1 Fomitopsis pinicola
ACTCCTTTTGTACTCCCGCGCGGTCAAGCTGCCGCCAAATGCGTTCGAAGGTCGTCCGTCTTTCTTACGGACTTTGGCGGCTCGTTGCTGAGCCGATGCGACATCGCGCAAGGCCGTGTTGGCAAAACGCGATGCATTGTGGATGACCTCGTCGGTCTCATCCATCCGCATGATGAGAGTGTCGTATAATTCACGGCACATCTCCGCAACTGAGTCCGGGCGCAACTGGTCCTCGTGGTCCTGAGTGGGAGACGGGGGCAGTTGCGCGGGGACCTCCTCCGGTGAAACGGGAGGTTCCTCGCCCGGCAGCTCGTTTTGGGCTCGTACCGCGGATGTAGGCTGAGGGGCAGCGGCGTGCGTCAGCGACGGGGGAGGATCGCTCACCGATGGTGCCCGATAAGCGGATGTTTCACTCGCGGAGGGTCCTGTCAGCGTCGACGGATGCCCTGCTCGCAGAGCGGGTGACGATGCCCGAAGTGCGAGTCGTCTTTTTCTTGCTAGCCGTTGCGGCTGCCATTGCTAACGGATTGATTCGAGGGGTTGATTTTCGCGATAAGAACAGAGAGGTAAGCAGAGAGGCTCCTCGAGTTAACGAGGTCGGTAGCGGAAAATGTAAGGTGAGTAGTCTTCAGGATCGCTGATATACGCTGGCCAAAGCCTGATATTGAAGGGGGCGAGTGACGGTACAGCGAAGAGAATAAGGAAGGAGCGGGCGCGCAAGCGCCTTAAAGCCGCCCTCGGCAAGTGCCAGTGGCGGAGTGGCTGTGCTACAGAACATTACAGAACGCTCGCCCTTACAGTTACACCAGTAACTTTACTTAGTCTGCTCAGAATTGAAGTGCAGTTGGTAGTTATGTGAACTCGTTAAATGCACACGGAGGCACTATATGCTCTTTAGGGGGCTCCGACCGCTTCAGACTTTCGTATCTATATGGCCCAGATAATATGTTCCTTGTGCATATGAAGATAGCCTAGGCACAAAAACGAGGTGAAGACAATGAAAGAGTATTATCTGTGCGAGAAAGAAGTAGCACTGAGTACTGAGCACGTAGCGCGATTCAGCGGTCGTCGCGGTGGCGGAGGAGGGTGGCGCGGACCAAGCGCCTGGTGCCAGCGGGCTACCAGTGTACCACGACATCCCAGCAGCCAGCTGTTGCATCCCAGAAGAATTGGCCGAACACCATACACGCTCGCCGTGGCTCACACTGCGGCTCGCACCAGTGGCGCGTGGCTCTCTCCCCGCGTGCGGGCGGAAGGTCCGCCTCGTCACGGCGCCGCACGGCCTAGGGTCGCACACAATGGAGGCAGCGTATGCGCACGCACGGATCCCGGGAGCAAAGCGAATCAGAGATGATAAGTGCGTGGCGTGGTTCAGCATGGCGATGCTGAGGTACTGGTGGTGCATCCAGAAGCCCACATTGCGCGGTGGCCACCAGTGACGAGGTCCCAGAGTCCAGTCCGATCCCCATGATCTGGCGGTGAAGGAGCCTCTAGGTCGACGGGCTCTGCATTTCCAGACCCACACCGGCAACCTGCTTGTTCAGGGAGACAAAGTCCGCGAGCATCGCGCGCGTCCCTTAAGCAGACGAGTACGCGCAACAATCCACTTCACCATAGTTGTCGCATACCTCTCCGAGAGCGGAGGGACTGCCTTGACCCCAGCGCGCCTGGCAAATACCTCTGTCCTCTCTCCAGAGGTTCTTCCAGAGCGACCTTCGCGAGTCTGCTGCAGTAAACGTAGACCTATTGCTCCCCGTTCTACGGCGCTCTCAAACCTATGCGACATGTGGCCCATCCTCCCTTGAGGACTCGTATGACACTAACTGCGGTGTGAGGGCATTGATTTGACCTGCGGGGACGACCGAGGACCCCGCTAATCCCGGTATACCGCCAGACTCTGAGGGGCATCAACTCCCATCTTCCACGCAGTAGTTTCGCTCTGTGCGATCTGTGGTTGCCATTCTCCCCGAAGAGCGCGGCGGCGGCGAGCTCAGGGTGCGGGCCACGTTTTCCAACCCACTGCTTTGCTTCCGTCCTCCATCGGTCCCATTCTATCGCCCAAACATTTGCGCTGCCGCCCGGGGCTCCTCTCCACGTGCTGTGGTCCCACTACGGCATCTCCTTTCTTCGCCGTGACCGGCATGGGGGGGAGGGAGTGTCTAGTATCGCCTGCGAGTTATATCCTAATTTGCGAGGATCAGCACTAATACCATCTTTGGTTGAGGACGCCAGCAAGCATGCCTCCCGCCTCTTTACCTCACTGGGCGCGGGATGTGCTCTATCCGCGCCTTTCACCTCTCCAAGTGAGTGCTTGCGGAACACCGCGAAATTCATGCTGAATACCACTCGGTGCTTTCGCAGCTGTCGGGGTCGCCATCTCTCGCCGTCATACTCTCCCAGTGCATTCCTACCTAGGTCATGTACATAGACCACCGAGCTGTTCGCGAGCAGACTGCCGAACTCAACAATTGACCCACGAGGGGCATATCCATCGTCCGGTGGCATTCGCGAGACGCTTCCGAGGTCAGCATGCACTTTGAGTCTGTCCATGGTACCTGTCTCCATCTTCTCCAGGAGGCCGATGGTGGAGTCGGTTAGCGTATCCTGGAACATCGCGACGCTGTCAAGCCACAAGCACGGCGCCCTGCCAGTGGGCACGGAAGGTGAAAGTATGCGTCTGCTTGGGTTGGGTGCACGATGGGTTGCGCTGAAACATTCCCCGACTATGTCTCGGTGCTGGAGTGATGCGCCGCTTCCAAGTCGCTTTCTTTCCAACGTGCGCTCTCATTGAGAGCCCTGCGGATATCGCTCGCGATACTGCCGCCGTCTCCCTGCTTGGGCTTAGTCTGTGGTCCTCGTCCCCTCTGATTCTCGTGCCACAGGCATCACTCGATCCGCATGCGCGCTGACGACATGCACGCGAGCGCACTTGGCGCTGCGAGGAAGAAAAACGCAAGTGGCACGATTCTCTCTGTTTGCGCTCCTGGTGCTTTGCTCACCCCCGCTGCCTCGCACACCGTATGATATCATTGCCGTCTTACGCTTCTACTGCCCATACCTTCCACATCCGAGCTGGACATCGGAGTGAACATGCTCACCACCCCACTTGACGACGGTACCTTCGTACTGGTCTTCGTCAACGGAGTCCCAGTTGCAATCATTCAACAGACTCTGCCCTCTCGAGCTAGTTTCGCGAACCGCCACCTGTGACGTGTCTTCTGCCATGAATGTCACTGCGATCGCCACCGTCATCGCCTATATGGGACCGCTTTCCTGCAGGTCATTTTCCTCACTACCTTTTCGCTTGATCCTGCATAGAACGGAGATGGCCACCGACACTCTACTACCAGATGAGTTGGTATCTTGGAGTGTGCCCAGGCTGTGACGCGCCTAAGTTTACTGACGCAGGTTAGCCCGCCTGAGAAGCTAGCATTATCACAGCCCATTGTCCAGGTTAGTTTGGCCAGCTTCAAGTATCAGCATGCACAGCGACGGCGAGTACGGCCGCCTAATGTCTAGTATTTATTGCAAGGCGCGTCAAACTTATCCCTCCGTCCAAGATAATAGAAGCGTTCGGGCGTGGACTGGCGGTGAGCAGATATGACACGTCGATATGATCCTCACTGAAGGATCTTACAATATAGATTGTTCTACGAGGGATTACCTGACGCTATGTGAGCGATGATTCTCTAATCGTCCTGGTGTTGAGAACGCTTTCTAGATGAGCCTTAAGAACTACTGTTACTCTCATGGACAGAAGCTAAGCGCACAAATTCGGGCGGATGGCGTGCGCTGTTTGACAGTCACAACCGTCATACGAGGGCGACTGTGTTCATGTGCTTGTTTCTCTACGTCCTGCGGTACACCTCGTCTAAGCCGTGCGTAGTAGAATCAGTACTGAGGCGATGAAGGAGTGACTTAGCTCGCAGGTTATTCACAGTTTCCGTGGCCAATCAAGCACATATTGTGAGCTGGAATCAATGATCTTATTTGGGTGCATCGTCTCATTCGGAGTCTCAGGGCGGGCGGGCCAGTGGATCCCTCATCTTCTCGGTGCATTCTTCATGGGGCCTATTCCCCCCGGTAGTTGCTTGATCGCCGTTCGAACCTGCAGACCTTGACCTTCAGCTGTACGTCACTGTCCGCAGTGTAAACGCGAATATGGCAATCTACATCGTGCGTTCTGAGGTAGTCTTGGTCTAACCCTCCTGAGGTCTGTACTTATTCTCACGAACGGCACTGAAGTGCCTGCATGCAGGGTCCCCAGTTGACGCCGCTCGCCAGCCGTCAGAGTTAGTGACATACTCGGAAGATGTGGGTGCAAGGATGACCACGCCAGAATGCTCGTCGTGCAGTGTTCGAGCTTGTGCGTCAATAGGAATGCAGTTGATTTCGAGGAACGGGAGTGTGGGGATTATCTATACAACGGGAGGGCACGCTGGTGATCATGAATGTTGCGTCGATCGCAGGGAGGGTACTGCCGACTGACCTCGCGGTATCGCGGACCCAGTCGTGCCCTACAACACAATTCCTCCTCATGAGTATTTGCAACCCTCGTGTCGATAGCCGCATACTTTCGTAAACTCGTGTGCCAGTGATTGCGCCAACTTACTTGCAGTGCGTCGTATAAAAGGCGGTGTCCTTCGCTCGTCCTCGTATAGACAGGTTATATCCCCGGTAGTCCTCTCTGAGTCACCATATTCTCGTCCCAATCTTGGACTTGCGAAGTAGCACGGGTCCATGATCAACATTATACATATACGTAGCCATAATACACAAATCAGTGCATAACAAGGGTGTTCTGCAATGCCTTTAGGATCTTGCGCGACTGCGTGACACTGCGCGCGCAACAATGCCCCACACAAGTGCTGGTGCATGTTGGCTCCCATCGTTTACAAAGTATGTACCACAAAGAGCCTAGGACGCCAAAAGAGCATCATCTGCACGACGAGGAATCAGTACAACCCTTTTTCTGGCGAACTAGTATATCTACATACTCATATTCACAGCGTGTTCAGCTATCGACAGAGCTCAAGAAGTAGGACATAGAGGATACTCCTGTACCAACAGTCATGTCCCTCATTGTTTCACGAGCATTCAATCTGTCATATATCTCTGTGTAAGTCAAGGTTGTTGCATGCTGAAGCTGCTCACACTGCTATCATTGAGTTGACGTAAACTGTTGAGAGATCCGGTTCAGCACGAGAAAGTTATGTGGTAATTCTTCATACTTTTGCCACTGGTGGTGTGAAATATCATCCATATGACTGTGGACTGCTTGAGGCCGCCTATGAACTGGTTTACGATAGAGTCAACTATGGTAATAATAACTGATCACATAAGAATTGCGCGACGCACTGTTCCACATAGGGCAATCTGCACTATACTGTCATACATATTAGTCACAGTAGTACGAATCCGAGTCATGACACAACGGTCACTACCAGCTGGAGGAAACCTACGCTGATAATATACCACGGTTTACAACATATGTTATAAGTGTGTTGATGGTTCTGTCTGATCTGTACGAATTTTAGTCAGTAAGATTAATCGATGGGAGGACCGTATCCACTTGCTTTTTGATGCCCGTCCTTTTCCTGTACAGTGCCCAAGACAAGACAACCGAAATGTAGATGTCTGCAACTGCTGCTGTCCATATTCTGCTTGCCTCCCAAGCCTAGCAAGAGTTGCAATGACTGTCACATCCAAAAGTTGTGACTAGAGCTCACAAGAATGCGGCGAAGTGCATTAGACGTATACCAGTCACATTTACTATGACATTATCAGCCATGAAAATGGATGAAAATGGATTTTTGGTAATCACACACCTACTGACATATACAGCCGCTGTTGACAGATTTTTAACAGTCAGCTTGGACTATACAGCATAGAATACTCAATTACCAAGATCAAATGCTGGCATACTCAGCTTAGTCTCATCACAATACTGAAAGAAAATAGAGCATACCAAGGGAGAGAACTGCAAGCACTGCCTGATTCCATGTCAATAGACAATTCTTGACATGTGTTAAAGGTATGGTGCCAATTTACTCACTGGGAAGAGAACAGCCATCCATCGTAAGACCTTTTGCATATCTCGGATGACTAGAATTAATGGTTGGCATTATTATATGTTCAATCTATACCGGTTCAAGAAATAGGTAAACCAACTTTGCCATATTTGATACACATAGAATCTTGGACCAATCAGCAACACAGTGAGTCAACTGACATGAAATATAACACACATCTGCACAACACAGGTCATGACACCCTAGAATTGGAGTTCAACCTCAGCAGTTCATATACATAGGCTATAATCTAATCACTCACTATCACTGTATACTCAAGCTGTTGTTTAGATGAGTTACCAAGCAAGTACATAGTGTGAGTATTGAGAGCCTACTTCATATGTCCTAAAAGTTGTCAGTTGTCAATTCAACAAAATCACTTAGTGAGCAACTGAATTACATACTTTGGGTATGTAGGATTTTTGAGGTAGACAATGCTAGCATGTTTTGGTATCAGGCAGTACCATCCAATCTGTGAATAGACCCCTCAAACACAGAGCATGATGTAAGGTTTCGAGAGCCTACAGCAAGGTCAGAGCACGTAAGGACAGTATCAAGTATGCTTGTTTAGGCCATGAGCAATGATGACTGCAGTGGTGTGACAATTCAAGGCATACCAGATAGAGATGACCTGTTTCATGTATATATATGAGCAAGTATATTCTGCTGTTCATTCGCAATTATACACGTGGGCTTACCAACGATCTCAGGGCCAGCCCGTCTCCGGAGAAACAGTGGCTCAAATAGTACATGACTTGTGCACATGTAGAACCGTACAGCCTAAACGTGGCATCAGTGGTGTTTACTCTCTTGGGACACGATGCAGCAGACTTACATTGCGGAGCATAAGACACAAGCAAGGAAGATACAGCCGACGCTGGGATTGAGGTAATCATTTGGCACGGACTCCATATTCCCAGTAATGCCGTGTCGGGTTGGTGGAAGTGAACACAGATCGAGAAATAGGGGGGCCCTCACGTAGATCGGAAGGATATATATCGTCATACGTTGCGATCCGTATCTCTTTCATCGCATAAGACGAAACACCCAAAAGCAGTGTTCAACGACTTTGCTCCCGGCCCGGTCAATCGTAACCGCTCCTCAGCCAATCGTTGGATTGAAATTTCTGCCGGTTTCGGTCCGAAGGAGGGCACAGACGGAGACCCGCTTTTTGCATTTGCATCAACCCTACTTGACAGATGTGGGTTTGGTGATTCTGCCGACCTCAATTATTGGAATCAACTTGCGCAACAAATATCACGGAGTCTAACGACACGGTTGGATACTATGATCCAGATCTGACACATGCAAAGCTTTGTTGTTGGCGAAGCAAGGGTTCCGGATGCGATCATATCAACGCAGTAGAAGGTTCAAACCTGTGCATCACTACATGAGATAACCATTACATAGCAATCACTGCCTCCATATGAGCACATTCGTATACAGGATGAATGATGAGCCTAGCCATCCCGATGGGCCTCTGCCGCCAAAAATGGGATCCACACCTGCTGCACCAACGAGCGAGCGAACCAGACCATCTGAATCGCTGATACCAGAAGCTCTACTACCACGCCGCTATGTATATTTACACTGTATCCGAAACTCGCTGTCACTATACTCCACTTTGACATCCACCTTGGCCCCCCTACTTAGGTCGGGCACTGGCCGCTGCGCGCATTACGTAAGAGCGCCAACACGGTCAAATAGAAACATTATCCTCGCACCGCAGGAAAGAGTTTGAAGCATCTGATAAGCTTCAAGTTTCCGATTTCTCAGGGTCTGCAGTCATCCGCCGCTCATGCATGCATGACGGAGGAGGAGGGGGAGAAGGAGGTAGGCCCCCGATCACCGCACCATAATGACCGAAGATGACAGATCGTTTGCTGGGGCCCGTATAGGCGCCGGTGGACTACGTCCACACGGTCGTGTCTGTGAGTTCACCGATCGAGAATTCACCTAGGGCGGCTGGCACGAACTAACATCTAGCATTCGAGAACAAAGCATGATATACAAATACGTCTAGTGGAATCACCGCCATGATGGCTCGTTGACGTTGGAGTACTCCCCGTGAACTTGAAGCTCCGTCGCCCGGGCTGCTCGGCGTGCTGCTCGCACGGAGGTAGCAGCGGTCTGCCGGTGAATCGGATGCGAAGCCAGTGGGAACGATGCGGTTCAACCGAAGGGTCCCTAGGCCCATCCGAGCTCCAGTGGACGTATTGCAGTTGCTATCTTCAGTGCGCCTGCCACCCAAGGTTCGACCTTGTGCTATCATGTCCTATGCGGCTTCCATTTCACGCGCGAAGCATTCGCTTGCTGCCTACCTGCGCTCGCAATCGGAGGACGACTGCGGCGGGCAGTGGGCATTCTGCGATCGGGCCTTTGTGGCGCAGTGCACGATCCGAACACGCCGAGTCCGTGTACCCTGCAATTGGCAATGGTATGTCCTCGCGCCCTCCGAGTTGTCGAAATACTATCTTCGCCCACGTTTTTACAACACGGCTTGTCAATGCCTCCGTCCGGCGCCGGCCCGGGTGTGCGCATCACGGCTGCCGCTGCACCACCTCGCAGTCACTTCTCCCGCCGTCCTATCCTCCATGTCTCCCGCTGCTGAGGCCCGCCCGCCAACGCCAGGCACTGGCGACCACGACGACTCCCTCGCTGAAGCAAAACTTGAAGGGACTTTCCCTCTCATTTCTCCTTTCCCTCCCATAGCCGCTGCCTGCGATCACGTTCCCGGACGGCGGATTCCGTGCATGGGGAAATGTCCTCGGTTGCTTCCTCCTCGCCTTCACTTCCTTTGGTTGGTCGCATGGCCTGTCCTCTCAATGCTACTACAACTCATTGGTACATTCACATTCTGTAGGTCAGCTCAACGCGTTCGGCGTCTTCCAAACATCAGTACCGCATCTACGTCTGGCGATCGATGCACCAACACGGACGTATGAAAGCCAGTACATCCACGGCAGGTATGTCGCAACGTCCGTCTGCTCTGTGTTGTCGTATCTGCGCTGTTAAGTCGCAAAACATTCAGAAAACTTTGCACGCAGGGGCACTTAAGCCTCATTTTTTCAGCTGATGGGGAAAAATGTGAGTGTGACAACTTTGGTAGTGTCCTGTGTGGTTCTGAGGAGTACTTAGTAACGATGGAGAATATACACCTCTGAGCCCGGGGTTTACGCTGTTTCCAGCACCGTATTTGGGGGAGCCATAGCTATAGATGGCGAGTTCGGTGAAATAGCATCCCAGGCTCTGGGATGCTGTTTCATCGATTTGTCATCACGTTGCGAGTGATATTTTCTGCGTTCAAACGAATTCATAAGTGTGCTCGATCACTTCCATCTGTCTTCGCGTCATTATGCGGGTAACAGAAGTCTGTCTCTACGCTCGCTGGAACTATTTACTAGTCATGCAAACGGCAAGCCTCGGGACCTTGTACAATGGGACATGAAGGGTATTGTGGGCATGCGTCTATATAGTAAACTGTGACGTTCCATGGGTACACATAGCACAGACGTAGAAAGTACGGGATGCCCCATAAATAGTACAAGCCGCAAAAAACAGCCGCGAACCAAAGTACATGTCGCACCAAAGCAACATCCTAAGCTACGATTCAAAACTTTGATATCATGTTATGTCCTCGCACCGTTCGGGAGCAATATTTTCTCATGCGGACGCAACCCAGCGGACCCTCATAAAGAGACTTTCCCTGTGATCAAGTCTGCCGCACGCTCCGCCACTGCGATCACGACAGAGCATGTATGACCGGAAACCTGCTCTGGGAAGACGGACGCGTCGACAACGCGCAATCCCGTAACACCATGCACCCGAAGCTGGGGGTCAACGACGCTCGTTGCAGGATCAGTGCCCATTCTGACCGTGCAAGTCTGTGGAGTTACCGAGGAAAGGGTGAATCAGCCAGCAATTCACGACAAGCGACCAGACGGAGGGCATACCGGGTGCCACGCGCTCTGGGCATGGCCTCGTACGAGCTTTTCCAACTGTTCGTCGGTCAGCGTGTCGGGGTCAACTTTGGTTGCCCAATACGGATCGAACCCTTCCTCCACCGCACTCTCGTGGGGGCGGAAACACGAGGCAAGCGGCTCCGTTTTGGCGAGTTGCAGAACGAGGCGCATCCCCTTGATCAACACATTGACGTCGTTTTGAGACTGCAGATATCTGGCTCAGACGAAATGAGAAAGCATTATACGGCGGAAATGGGGCTGTTCATACCTCGCATCGATGAGTGGCTTGTCCCAGATGGACGCCGATTTGAGGGAAATCGTGCCTGTGCTTTCTGGATGCAACAGAATTGCCCCCTACGCAGAACGAAGCGTCAACGGGAGAAATGCAACGCAGGTCCCATCAGCTCGCACCACTGTGACCGCCTCGACATCCGAGGGCGGTACGAGGAAGCCCGTGTTGACTCGAATGTACGTCATTGGGCAGAACACGATCTCGAGGTCGGGGGCCTTGGGCCCTGAGCTGTGTGAGGTCGTTGGTATTGGTGCGCGGCCCTTAGGCGCAAACGGCAATCTGATAAGATCCATGAGGGTATCTGTTAATCTAAAGACGAAGGTAGACACACCTATCATCGTCTGAGCGAACGAAGACGGCTGTCTCGGTCGGAGGGATAGACATCGGGCCTCCCCCAGTAATGAACCATCTCAGAAGTGCCGCCATAGTGTTCCATGGGCGATTCAGCGCGTCGAGGGTCATGCCATTTTGTGTACGGAAGATCATCGAGCCCGAGTTGATATGCTGCGGCATCGATGTTAAGGCGGCGTTCTAACAACAACACAACGGTTTGTAGAACGCACCTCGCTGAGATGCTGGCCCACATCAGGTGCATCACGTACGATGTCAATTTCATGCTGTCGCAGCTGGTCTGCTGGGCCGATGCCCGAAACCATGAGCAGCTGGGGAGATGCAATGGCTCCCGCAGACAGGATGACCTCGCGCGAAGCCAAGACACCAAATTGTGGGCCGTCCCGGTGGGTGGAAAAGCGTACGCCGTGCGCTCGCGGGAGGCCTCCCTCTGTCTTCGTGAACACAATATTTTCTGCAGTAACGTTGACTGCGACGGTAAGGTTCGGCCGGCTGAGGACCTCGGGTGTGAGGTATGCAGAGGCAGAGGAACTGCCTACGTCGTTCAGGATATTAGCGTGAATGAAGCTGTGCAGGCATCGAACACATACGTTCCCCCTTTGAATTGATGAATGTTAAGAAGGGTCCCGCGCCGACTGTGCCTTCCGATGTACTGAAGTCCCTGAAGCGCAAATTGGCTATTCGTGTGCCTTAAGCTAGAGGTACGACCTACTGCTTGCGAGGAATGCCGATACGTTCCGCTGCTTCCATGAACCGCGTTGAAATAGGCTACGCATTGACTGATTAGTCTAGTATAGCTATGCCATGTCATCAACGCACCAAAATTGGGAAGCTACGGATCTGCCACCGCCCAGACTGACCATGCAACGCAGTGTCGAACTGCGGTGCTCGTGGATCTTCGATGGCTGTTTCTGACTTGTCGAAATACCTAAGTACACGGTAAGCTTGCAGTGGCATCCGAGACATGGCATTCCACTCGCCGGCGCATGGTCTCATACCCCCACCCTACACCTCCCAATCGAACCCAGTTGTCGAAGTCTGCGAATCAGAGTCAAAGGTTGTATGGAATAGATGAAATCGCGAACTTCGGACCCTCTGGATCGCATCTATGGTAAACGAGCGCGTTCAATCCACTGTGAATTCCTCATCAATATGCGGGTCACGATGCTCTCGACGACACTAGCCTTGACCCCCCAAGCATCTTTCCTCGAGCCCACGACAGGGAACGACCCTCGAGGCCTCGCTGGGACCTTTTGCCCAGATGTGAGCTAGTAAATGCGAGACAACAAGTAAGCGCTCCCACGTAGTCTCATAATTCCAGTCGCATTCCCCTTGAAGCAGCTTAGCGAATCCCAGAGGCATCCTGCTCATTAGCTGGCTTTCATGGCTATGATGTATGTGTTGTGAACATCGTTGTCCATTACAACCTCAAGTAGAGTGGGTACCTTGGTCCTGCTTCCATGAGGAGGACGCTAACATTGGGGTCTTCTGACAGCCTAGAAGCGAGGACACACCCAGCGGTACCTAGCAAGACATGAGATATGCGCAATACAACAGCGTGTGACTTACCTCCTCCAATGATGACATAGTCATACGCTACCCAGTGCCGCGGTGCGTCGTCATCTAAAGTAGCTCCAGACAGTGGTGTTCCATAGAGCTCCGGCTTGTCATTCGTCGACTTTGAGAATGATAAACCCATGATGGAGAAGGGCTGGTAGGTAGTGTCGAGAGCGCGGCGGGTGAGGCGATTGTACTACGAGCGTGGAGCGACTGCAACACGAGTTAACGAGGCAGACAGGAGCCCGGAGCCTGTGCGCGTCATTCCAGGTCCGCGAGAGATCGTGGATGAGAACGGCGCTCCTCTTCCTCCTCCGCGTGCTTCGCAGGCGGAGGAAGAGCAGCTCATTGCCGCGCATCCAGATTGGGATCGGGAAGAGAAGGAGGATGGGGCAGGCAACAAGGAAAAGAAGACCTACGAGGAGACTATGTTCCCCACGAAGGTTCGAAACAGCGAGGTGGCCAGGTTCACACGCGTTATTACGAACCATTTCCCACATGGCCACTACAAGAAGCGCTTCAAGCTTCTGAAAGACAACGAGGATGCCAAGTGCATTTGCGGCCGGGGCGGTCATGAGGAGACTCGTGACCACATACTGTTCAGGTGCCCCCTTTACATAAGGGTTAAGCGCCATCATCGCAAGCCGTTCGTGGGTCCCTTCAGCAAGGAACACGCGCAGATTGGCACGTGGTATCATCGGCAGCAACGAGGGTGGGCGCCCAAAGATGTTGCCGAGTTTCTCCGGCTCAACCCTATGGTGGGCACGTTCGAGTGGGCGGAGATTCTCTCTAAGTGCAAGGAGGATCGCACCAATGGCGAGGAGCACACGGAGACGTGGGCTAAGTTTGAGGCATACACGACGTGGCGCCTCAATAAGGTCAAAGATTTCTTTGTCAATAGGAAGAAGGAGCACGAGAAGGCCCGGGACCCCAAAACGGTCCGGGACGAACACGTGAAAGGGTATGCGGAGGCGTTTGACCTTCGCAAAGCGGACAGGTTTGCCAAGGAGATGCTGCGCACGTGGCAGTATCGCGACCGGCATGGCTTACAGGAAGGCTTCCGTCCACCGTTGTGGCCTTTAGATCGGTTGAGGCGTTACAGGAGCCCGGAGCCTGTGCGCGTCATTCCGGGTCCGCGAGAGATCGTAGACGAGAACGGCGCTCCTCTTCCTCCTCCGCGTGCTTCGCAGGCGGAGGAAGAGCAGCTCATTGCCGCGCATCCAGATTGGGATCGGGAGGAACCTCACGCGGGGTTCGTTCCGGCTGTTGATCGGTTGTTGGACGCGGACATATGGGAGAAGCGTCGCGAGGTCGAGATGGACCCGAACGATGCTTTGTACTTGGGGGATCTCCCCAGAGTCGGGAACTAGGCCCTTAGGGTATGGACAGCTCTACATGTATCGTAGATACGGAGTCTAAACACGTGGAATAAATAAATAAATAAATAAATAAATAAACGAGGCAGATGGAACTCACAGGCGGTCACGCGCGTTCCCGGGAGCGCTGAAAATGCTCGTGGCCTCCAAATCTGTCCACAAACTGATACACAGATAATCAAGACGTCGAATCAATTCAGAGCAACCACAAAAATCCCATTGGGAGCACGGCCACTGATCTTGGAAGCGGTGCGTCTAGAGGGGAGCTTCGCCCCCTGATCTGGCAGCGGGTAACTCACCTTGAGCGGCCGCGCGCCTTGAAGGTGGCACATCGCCTCGATTCCGTGCTTTCGTGAGGATATGATCTTCCATTTTCAGGTGGGCGCGCATCGAGCGTTGACAGCCGTCCATGGAGACTGAAACGTTGGGAGGAGGTATATTTAGCCTACAATCCCGACGCATTCGCCCTCGGAGATTCGTAGACAGACGTGGCTTGGACGTGGCAGCAGACAGGCCGAGACAGGCCGTTACTCGCGGGCCCAATGCGAACCCCGTGGGAGCCGATTGTCTTACTAATTAGTGTTTATCCAATAGCAGCCTTATCGCGTCTCTAGCCACCAGCCACATCCCACCCCTACCTCGTACAGCGACGCTGACCATGGTGTCCACACCGCAAAGACCATCATCATATCCATCCGTACCTTAGACGCTAGGCAGCGGCGGAATAGGGCGGAACTCTACGGCGCCACTAAGTGCATCTTTCGACCTAGACGCTATCACAAAAGCATCTGCGGCGCGAAACAGCGGGGAATCCTCCACGGAAGACGTGAATGGTGAGACCCATTACCCACTTTATGCAGCGCCCCCCCGCGTACTCAGCATCGTTCTGCTATTCTTCCCAGTAAATTATGTGATGTTCACACACGACGTAAGCGGTGCACTGTTGTTACGGCAGCCTGAGCGATTAACTGACATGAACCGCATGGCCCGTAGCTGCAAACCGATGCCGGGCTGTCCAAAGCCCGGCGTTTCAGTCTGCTTGTGTTGTTTGCTTCGGTATCTTGTGGGCTGTTGTGGTGTCCCTATCGAGTAAAATCTGGCCCACACGAACGCTTCTCTTTCACGACTGGCATGGCGTTTTTCATTCTGTGCGGCGCCGTCTTTCGATTGGCTGACAAATTCAGCGCCACTACTCAGATATCATAGAAGTGCTGCAAGGAGTGTCTGGGTCGATCTCCTGCTGCAATCCGGATCGTTCGATACACCTCGCCTCAACCCTTCTAGTGCCTCTACTGTGCCTCTCACAATGTCAAGTTTTGATACGACGCTCAGTTGCTTCTTTATAGGCATTGCCATTTCCGCTGTGTACGTGTTTGTGGTACTACGTTGCCCATGCAATGTCAGGCGTTAATAAAGCTCTTCCCAGATTTTATGGTTTTACGGTCGCGCAGGTGGTATATTATGCTCGCAACTACAAAGAGGATCGTATCTCCTTCAAAGTCTTCGTGAGTCGAAGCCTATTGACTGTCGCCCATGCACGCTGATTTGGTACAGGTATTTGCTTTATGGTACGATAATTAATCAAATGCTCCGAAGATACTACTGAGGGCTCTGCCGGACTTAGGCTGTTGGATACATTAACGACCGTTCTGGATGTCGTGGTATGTCCATCCAGCCCGAAACTTGCGAAACACACTAACGGGCGCGGCTGTAGCTTGGCTGGCAGCTATTTGTTTCTGCCCATTCTAGTCTTGCTAAGATCAGCCGGCTTCCATAGTAGGCATTGTGGCATCTCCAACAGTTACATATACTGATGAATGTTACATACAAACACACCTCAGCTCTGCTGATGTGAGCACTATTCGACACCAGCTACATGCTGTGACTGACGAGAGAAGGGCAGGCTGAATATCTTGTCGTGGTACGCATAGTGCCATATGAACCCGTTCGCGATGCGCGCTGACTTGTCATTGCGTAGAGCGTTGTCACGCTTGTAGTGCAAGTGTGAGTATTTATGAGCCCCTCTTAACGAGAAGATTCACGAGCTTCACCCAGGTACTATACACATGCTATCTGGCGACGTGAGTTCCAGGGATCATCATACCTGGGAAGAATGTTCACGCTGCTTCCTGCAGTCGTCAAGCAGACGCCTTACAAGCTTCTGGCCACCACTCCAGTGGTCAGTTCATAGCATTAATGAACTCCACAACATATGCTGAATGGCCCCCGAGGATAGATCGTAATCGCTCTGGCTTCGTTTGGTAAGTCGCATTTTCTAGGACGAGCTCTTGAATAATGTATGAAGACAATGTAGGATACGGTATTGGTATGTGCCTGACTCGTTTCTTAAACTCCCCTAATACTGCACTTCCCTGTACCCCAGATAACACCATCATAGCGTACGTCAGTACTTTCTGTTACCGTCTGCGCTAACACGGACGAGTATACCTAGCATCCGTGACCCCGAAATACCAAGCGTGTACAACAAGATGAAAGTTAGTTGCCGAATCTGTATAATTTTATTCCTCCTCCCCAGCTGGTTGTAGGTGTCCGCCACAGTACAGCCGCTCACGGCGTGCATTGTTGACATCTACATTACCGTGGCACTATCGACTCTTCTACAGCGAGAGAGAACAATGTTCCGACGGTACGTTTTCGAGGCTCGTCCTTGTACTTGCAAGCTAATTCTAACAATAGGACTTATTCTTTGATCAACACTTTGACGATGTGGGCGATTAACAGGGGCGCATTGACTGCGTATGTTCCACCGTCATACCACCTTCAATGAGTCGTACTGATCAAAATGACAGTGCGTTGCAGACAGCTCAGGCTGTGAGCGTACGTAACACATGTTGGCTCCGTATGTGTGCTGCTCATCACTGTGCTGTAGTACATAGCAGCGAGCAAGAGCGTGTTTTACTGGTCAATCTTCCATTTCGCGGGAGGGAAAGGCAAGTAGAGATGAATATTCCCATCATGAGGCATTGGTAACATGGTAGTCATCAACAGCCTATGTCAACTCCGTTCTTGCAATGTGGGTCTCGTTCATAGTACCTGAATGGGGTCCGTTAACCTTCGGTAAAGCCTGAATGCCAGGCACTATATCCGAAGCGGTGGAAGCTCTTATGTTGCGGATTCCTTTCCCTTGCAAGAGATTTACGGGACTGATGAAGCATCGTCGAAGGATGCGCTACAAGGGAACCAGTAAGTGCTCCGCTGAGTTGCTTGCCTATTCAACGTATAGTGCTTATGCTCGTGTATATCTGATATAGCTGGGGCCAAGCTTCACGCGCCATCCCACCTGGAGGTATCATGATGCGAACCACGGTATTGGAACAGGCTCTGTAGTGACTTGTAACAGCACAAAATGATTTTAGTGCATATGAATGGAGACCCCAAAAGTTTGGAGGTATAATTGAACGGTGTGTAATTGCCATTGGCCGCCTCGCCCACAATACAGTATTCGCTAAGTATATGAAGTCAGCAATCTCAACAGGTTGTTGCACACCGCTTCGTCTGCACCTGGAGCTGGCATACTGATATATCACGTATTGTAGTTACAGTACAGCCGTGATACATAAACTGTTGTGCTACAGTACAGCCCTACAGCCTGTGTTCCGTGATATATGACAAGCCATCTGTCATATATCACAGATGTGCTATTACCATATCCGGCCTGGATTGCTGACCTGTTATATATTACAATACCCGACCAAGCTGGCTGCCTGGTGCTGCAGCTCAAGAATATAATCCTTATATTTATTACATAAGGTCAAATTCTGCATACAGACAGTGGTCATGCATCGAACGAGCGTAGCGGG
>MPVS01000285.1:4582-29878 GCA_001931775.1 Fomitopsis pinicola
CTTCTTTGCTAAGTATAAACCAGCCAATTGCGTGGTGCGCATTTGGTACAGACGTTAAGCTCTGTATTACCTAAGTCAGGCCTGATGAGCTCTATAAGAGAGCGAAACAGGTGCGCTGTTGTATCTCAACACCGCTGTTGCCTGCCCTTCGCCCTCTGTCACCTAGGGGGACTCCTCCTCCTCGGCTCGCTAACGCTCGCCTCGTCGTCGTCGCCCCCTACCTAACCTAAGCCCCCTACCTAACCCTAAGAGGTTGCAGAACGGTGCGGTGGCTGAGCGCGAAGGTTCGCCCGGTGGCTGAGCTGGCGAATGGAAGGTAATTGCTCAGCGTCGCTGAGTCGACGACAAGTGGCACAATCGTATCGGAGAGGGAAGCACAAGAGAAGCATAGTACATACTGTAGGTAGTTGGTCGGGATGAGGGTGACATCCGAGAACGAGAACTGAGGCTCTCACGTAGATATTCCGTGTTGCTACAATGAAACGCATGACAGCAGACGTGCAGTATAACATGAAGCGTGTACGATATACATTGGTGTTTGGTATATAAATGGATTGCTGTATTAACCATCCTGAAGTGATGCCGGATCGAATCTGTGCACTGTCCGTATCGCCTCCAACCCCTTCCGCGCGAAGACAAGCTATAAAGTATTAGATCAAGAGACTCACTCGGAAAAAGCATGAAATGCACCATGTATGGATTGGCGGTTGAGCCAGTCGTATCCGCCAGTACCTCGTCCTTCGACACGACGGTGACGTCCGAGTCGTTATATCTAAACCACTGGTCCGGGTTGTCCGGAAGGTTGCGAGAGTAGAAGAAGTAGTGCCCCCATGATGGCGAAGAACCTCGATGAATGAAGACAGATGTGAGCTCGTACGCAGCCAACGTGTCGTCCTTCCAAATGTCTTCGATCCGCGCCTTCAACTGTGTCGCGTTGTCGCGTTCATCCTCGAGCCGCCGCGTCACGAACTCTTGTTCCTTGCGTAACTCGGCAACGAGGTCTTCGGTTGCCTCAGGTAACGTCACGACCTCTTGACCAGAGAGGAAGTCTGCCGTTGCGCCCAACGCGGGAGCAAATGGTGCATGCTACAACATGTTCAGAAGCTGGAGGGTATACCGAAAGTGGGCGACGTACCTTGTCCTGCGTCAATCGCTGGATCCACTCGCGGCTCGTAGTCAGTGCCGCCTGCACGGTTTTTGACTCCGCCTTCTTGGTCGCATCTGCACTGTCGAGGAAGCGGTCAACATAGAGCATCTCCCCGAACTTGACGTAGGCCTGTGACTTGTACGCTTGCTGTGTTTCTCGATCGAATTGCACCCGCTGAGCATATAGTCAGTTGCCATTCATGAGTCAACGAGTACCGTAATACCTGGAGCTGGATCTGTAAGAGCGGCGGTAGATCCACAAGCGACACCTCCATTCGCTTCTTGACGCCGTCAAACTCAACAATGTCGTCGAAGTATCGCGCCAGGCCGTCATACAAATCGAAGCCTTCGTCCGAAACGTTGACGTGCAGATGTGAGAACAGGTCCTCCTTTTCGTGTATGGAAGCCTTGTGTCTCGTATCATCCGCCGCGGACAGGGGGGTCAGTCGCTGCCTCTTCTTCCCGAAGAAAAGCCTGCCACAATATGTCAACTACAGTAGTTATGTCACGAGCAACTACGGACCTCTTGATGACGCTCGTCTTGTCGTCCTCTGCTCCGGCCATCTCCTGAAAGTCGAGTAACGCTGTCTCGATCTGGAAGATACAATTGTCCATGCACTCGGATACGTCGTGCTGCCGGCCTGCAACGCGATTAGACAGAACAACGCTGCCGGCGAACAGCTACATACCGAACATCATGACGGAATCGTCATTGGGCCGGGGACGCTTCGGAAGTGGAGGCGGCGCATTCGACGGTTGGGTCCCCGTCGCATCTATCGGTGCTTCGGTGTTCTCTGGACGCGGCTGGTCCATCTGCAGCTTCGACGATGAAGCGACTGACTCGACAATCGTCGAAGTTTGCGCTTCGTTGTCATGGTCCGTCGCTGTTCCGCGCGGGGAGGATCGCACATCGACGTCCATTTCATCTGAACCACGGTGCCTCTTACCGAGTACACTCCCCGTTGGGCTCGCAAGCGGCGACGGCGACGGAGGGTCGTAGGACGAGCGCAACGGTACATCTTCAACGAGCGTCGCGTCCGTGTCGTTCGAGCCTTCAGTTCCTGGCCGACTGATGTCGTCCTCTTCCTCGTCTTGTGATGTTACGAGGGCTAGCTTCGCGAGATCGATTGATGGTGTGACAGAGGGGATCTCGCAGTACTCGAGATTCCAGAAGAGGTTTGCCAACTGGTGGACGACTATGGATACCCATGAGTAGCGTGCGCATCGGAGTATCAAGGCGGCGTACATTTCTTAGAGCGTGCAATCTCCCGTCTCGTGACGAGCCTTCCACCAACACGATGGCGCTTGAGATCGTCGTCGGTGAACTTGCTGTCGTCCAAGACTTTCTCGTCACCCGAGTCTGCGAAGGGGGTGATGGCTTCGCGGAGGTCCTTGATCGTATACAAGTACTGTGCGGGACCGGATACGTCAGCCGGCATGTCGTACAGGCTATTGTTCAATGACTTACCTGGAGCAGGGAGTTGAGATAGCAGGTATTGCCTAACTGATTCAGCCCGCGTGGCATCCCCGGTGTACTAGTATGGGAGGGATCGCCAGCTGTGCATGCGCTGAGAATGAAGAACATCGCAAGGGCTTCGCATACGTACGATCTACTCCGGTCTCGAGGAACTTGCGTATCCTGTCGCTGTTTGTCACCTCGGCGATGACAGACAATGCCTCCTTCATCTTCTCCATCTGGCTGGGCTGGTCCTGAACCTATGCCAACCAATGAGTCGTGTTTCGAAGCTCAACACGGACACACGCACCCGCAACGAATAGATCGTGATGAGCATCTCCTCGTCGACCTCCATTGGCACCTCCAGCGTCGAGTATGCCGATTCCGGGCTCATAACACTACCCTTCTCTTTATCCCACGCGTTATCTAGCATAGAGCTATTCCTCAAATCCGCCAAAATCTTCAGCGCATCATTCAACCGTATGCGTGTCTCGCTACCGTTGACTGGATCCGCCCATGTCCTTCTTCGTGCGCTGCGCCACGCGTCGAGTATGAACTTGTCATCAATTTCGCCGTCGAACTCAAGTCCCAGCTCGCCGTCCTTTCCGAAGCCGAGCAGCGCGACTGCCTCACGTTGATCGTCGAAAGTGAATCGGTGTCGCTGACGCTCCTCGTGGATGAGTTGCTGGAGCTCCGTGGGTGCCTCACTAACGTTAGCGAGTGTCTGGACGATCTGGCAGAAGTGAGTGAAGTAGAGTGGGGTGTTAGCGGGGTCGCAGCGGCATTGCGCCTGGTAAGCGAAACCAAGAAGTTCTGCGCGGCATCAGAGAAGGAATAGCGGCAACTCCTTGAGAGACTTACCCCACGAGTAGGAGGAAGGCGTCATGCCTAGGGTCTTCCACGACTGCGTCAGTACGGAGAGGTCTCGAAGCGCTTCAGGCAGTAGGCCGCGCGGAACTGAACATAGTGTGAACGAGCTGAGACAACACACGGTATGTGTGTCACGTACTCTGGTTGACATGCGCACCGATACCTTCCTGGTACATCTCGCGAACCTCCGTTACGTCAACATGGAGTGTTTGCGGGTTGTATGAACCGAGATCGCCCTCTGCGGACACGAATCAGCGTATGGAGTGACGCATACAGTGGATGCACTCACTTGACTTGTTGTAGATGCGAAGCCAAGCCGAGATCTCCACCCAAGCACGCAACAGCTTAGCGCGTACACGTTTTCCGTCCGGAGTGGCGGGGTCGATGTCCGGCGGCTGCAGCTGCAGCTCTTCTGTAGCCGGACGTTTTTCAGGGCTGGCAGCGGGAGAGGCAGAAGTAGAGGGAGACGAGGGAGCTGGGCTCTTGGCAGGAATGACTGAGAACTCGAGAATCTCAAATATTTTCCGGCTTCATTCAGTCAGCGAAGGCGTCGAGATGCGTCGAGCAAATACGTACACATACTCGTTCCATCCCAGCTTATGTTGAAACCGAGGGCGAGTGACCGGTAGAGAACGCTGTTCGTCTCTCCAAAGTCGACTGTCTATGATACTAGCGGGGATGAGTTCAAGGGCAGGGAGCAAGGAACGCTTGGCAGACAGCTCACGTCAGCATAGTCTCCCAGCCGGACAACACGCTTGCCTTCGGCGTCCGATCGACAGGAGGATTGGTGAACTTATCATGGGTGAAGGCTCGATGCAAGTCTCCGGGAATGACACCCGGAAGGAGGTCGGACGCCATGCAGTATGTCGAGCACTGGCAGCACAGGTAAAGATCGAGGAGTACGTCCTCGTCGCACTCGTATGGGGTAGTCAGCTTGCGCGAGTCGACAGCCCTCTCGTAGCGATGCCAGTGGTGGGTGGTGTTCATCTTGCCAAAGGGCTCGACATCGCCGACGCAAGAGCTCGTCTGCTTTCGCCTTGCCGCATCCGGGAGATTGTCGATCTGACGGACCAAAGGAGGGAGGCTGGTTGCGTTGCCCCAGAGGAGGAGAACCCAGCCGTTGTGGTCTGGGCAGTAGTACGACTGCGCGTGCGGGATGGCGGTTCGTGTTTCGTCTGAGGACGGGGCGAGACGCACATTGGGGGAGGAACGGGTAGTGGTGATCGCGGAATAAAGAGCATGGGCGGGGTCATGGAGCTGATCAGCAAGGAGAGGTGGAGTTATACCCGGTCCTGGCCTAGGAAGGAGAACACGGTCGGAGGGGTTGAACCAATGGAGCTCCTGGTGTGTGTCCCGTCCGTCAATCCGTATCTCGCGCGAGCTACCACCTTCTGGCCACACGCTATTCGACCACGCTGCACCTCCCCAGCTATCGATAGAAGACTGTTCGGCGGACCAATCTGCCATCACGGTGTCTTGGGTCGTTTGGCTTGAGCGGTTTAGCGCAGGTGTGTCTCCCACCAGCTGAGGCTCGCGGTAAGGAGTAGTCGAGGTAGGCGCAATATAGCCGGTATGGGAAGAGCCCGCTCTCTCTTGGCCATAGAATTTGGACGAAGGGACTGGAGTGTTCAAGGAGGATGCGTCTGTGGCGGACTGCTGCCTCGATTGAGATCCCCCGACCGACGGAGACGACGTTCCTGCGTCTTGAGAGCTCTCGGGGCGGCGAGGTGTTTGAGCGTTGTTCGTCATGTTCGAAAGATAATCAGGTTTAGTGTGAGAGTGCAGGGCGAGGGGAGAGGAGGAAGGGAGGGACGCAACGGACGAGTCGCGCAGCCTTTGCTACCGGCGCGCGGTCCTTTTGTCACTCATTGCCTTTTTCGGATTCCATACTCAACGCCCAGCGGCGCGATCGAACGCCACACAAGATCACTGGAACCACTGACCACGCAAAGCGCGAAGTCGTCGGCAGTATTCTCTACTACCCAAAGAAGACGGTAAAGCTGGGTCAGGAGTAAGCAGGAGCTTCGCCAATAGGATCCCAAGTCGGTCCATCATGCAGAGACTCGGAGCTGTGACCCAGTCTTTAAGCTCCGAGTCCTGGCAAGCAGAAGCACCCGCAGATTCGGTCTCTCTTCACTGTTGCAGTGTTAAAATTAAATGGGCTAATGATGTACTCGATTCGGGGAAGATGAACCTGGGTACTCGAGTGGTGGCAGCGAGCTAGTACGGAACACGACAACCTTGAGTGCTAGGAGAGTCAGCGTGCACAACTAGGCATTGCCTCTCAGACAGTGTTTTTGTAAGTAATCCTCTTGGTGGTGGCGTTGCAGAAGTACGGGCTGTTTCAGCAGACCTACGCGTCACTCGCGCGACACTGTTCAGAGTAAGCTTCATCAGTACTAGGTTCGTCAGTGACTAGCTTATCACACCCACGCCCGAGTATATGGAGCATTCCATGCATCCAATCGGGATGAAGTAGCCAATCTTCGCGTTCCCGAATCTATGGCCCGGAGTCAGCATACCTTGGTTGGTACGCTTTCCACTGTGGATCAACTCACCGTGCGACGCCACGCGCGTCGGAGGCTGGTCGAGTATGGGTGGAAGCGCGGCGAATCGCCGACGCAGAGTGCGAGTGCTTTTGGCATCTAGACGCAATGCGAGCCAGAGTTGCGGCGTGGTGCCGGAGAGAGATGTTGCCCAAGGGCGGCAGCTGGACAGGATAAATACACCACGTGTGGCGCTCTGAACATCATGTTTGCGAGCTACTGCTGGCGATTGTACTACGAGACATGAGGTGTGTGGACTGTTCGGCTGGTTTCCTTCGCCGCTAATCGCATCCACTCGCGAAGTGTGTTCTATACGTACAAGGGCAGCGTGTAAGTCAGCAGCGCAGAGCTCTACAAGTGAGGTTCTCACCAGAAGCACCGTTCATTATGTCAGAGGATCGTAACGTCGTGTCTTTGTGCTACAGTAAGAGGTCAGAAGCACACTATGTCGTAGTATCTTGACTTGCAAAAGTAGACATTCGCGATACAGAAACGGCGTACCGGATATGGACAATTCGATCTGAGCAGCCTCCGTTTCGCTCGTAGAGGGCACGGGGAGAGCGTACCACATGCATAGTTGTCTTGTTCTTGGGGTAAACGAGTACCTCCTTCTGTGACCCCAACGTCAGGAGAGGAAGAGGGGACACTTCAAATGTGGCACGACGGGAGCAATACGTAAGCTAGCAGTCAGGGCAACGCGACACTCTCACCTGACATACTCATTCAGGAATGGACAACGCAATGCCTCGCGCTCCTGCCGATAGGAACGATACGATGCGGGCAAAATCTTCCTCGAACTCGACCATCCACGTTTTCGGGAGAACGCCCCCAAGACGGTTGTGGCCCGCGTTCATCGGGCATCCCATCGCACCGTTTTGGCACTGAGTCTATCACCGTGCATGGAGAGCTGTCGGTAGCAAGTGACTCTTGGGACGTCGCCTGAGAGGCCCAATTCTCTTCTACTGATCCATGCAGCGTCGCTGCGTCAACTCGTGTCCCCTTTTCCGCAGTGTGACTTATCAGCGGCGACTCACCTAAAGAGGCCAATATCCGGGGACGAGGAGAAACCGTACGATGGTTACTAAGCCAGCGAGCAACGATTCAGCGCCCTCGCTCAGGTGCACCATGCTCCTGCGACATCACTCAGTCCATATCTTTATGTAATAAGGATGTCATGCAGCGACTCACTTCTTAGATGTCGAGCAGTCTACTATAGTTGGACCAGTCCCGCGTGTGCCACATGGAAGCCTGCAGGGAGAGACATGTCTCTGGGCTATGATCATCAACAGCACCTTTACCTCTGCCGAGTAGCTTCCGGACACTCCACCAGATATCCGAGGATGGTTTCTCAGAACGGTCCTTGATTGCAAAGCGTGAGTGCAGGTTGGGGACAAGGAAGGAGGAACATACCATGGTAGTAGACCATGAGATCAATCGAATTACGGGTCTTTCAGAAGCAATAGTAGCGTATGCATTGTCGCTCGGAGTCGCCTGACTGCCACGAGCCCGGCTCTGGTAGCTGTCCCTCCTTCTGGGGATCCTCGTAGCTAATTCTTAGAAGCCGGACGGCCGGAACGTGGCAGGATGTCTGCTACGCCATTTAGTCAGCCTATGAAGTTACGATAGCTATGAACAGACCACTTAGACTGTCTGTGGCTAGTACTCGCAGTAGTGTTCTCTGAGTGGACGTCCTTCTTGACGAGTCGTTGTCCGTTCGCCCAATACGTTGTACTCGCATCGACGGATGCTAAGCAACGTCGGTGAATAACATGAATGCCCTCCGACTTCTTTGGGCCGGGAAGTCCTCGGAAGATCGACTCGTACGGCCACATTGCACAGAAGACGAAGCGACCTACATAGTGCTCCGCCGTGCCCAAACACGGATCTTACGCCCATCCTCCGTAACGCAAGACATTCTGGAACCCCGAGTCCGTCGGATACGTACTACCCCTGCGCCGCGCATCCGCATAAGCCCCGCGGCCGCACGTTGGTTCCATGTACCGAAGTTGGTGAGGCACCCGCTGGGACGCCTGCTATCTCGCAGTGTCAAGGTCCGCGAAATGCGTAGATACAGAATGAGTCACCGGGTAGACGTCTCGGTACACCCAGTTGTACCCTGGTCCTCCGCGTCGCTGCCGTCGGGAGCCCCGGCCTTCCACCGAGCCTCCCGTCCAGACCGCGCCGGCGCCTCGTCCATTGCATAAATCCGCGTCCGTACGTGTTCATCGCCGCCACACTTGCACATCGCCACACCAGAACTCGAGCCTAGTGTACTCCCGCAGACGTTCCACCAACCTCTCGCCATACTTACCCGCCTGAGCGCCATTTCCACCACATGTCCGAGACGCATACCTTCTCTACCAGCTCCGTCAGTGCTGCACCACTGCCGCAGTCACTAGCAGCAACCCGCACGAATTTCAAGAGCGGCGCGATCCAACTACAGGAGCACTTCCGCACGCTACTCACCGCCCCGAACGACCACTTCGACCGAGTCTTCACGCGCGACGCCACCGGAGTCATTGCCGGCAAGTCCGTCTCGCGCGACGGCCTCAAGGCCGCGCTCCTCGCACTCAACAAGGAGTGGAGCGCTGCGAGCTGCCGGTTCGGGCCCGCGACGTGCCTGGATGGTTTCGTACGTCTGTCCTTCTTTGCTTTCAAGCAACGTCTTCGCGGGCGGCTAACAGTAGTATCTGCAGGTCGCGACGCACTGCGACTTCATGCCTCGACACGCCTGTGAGTACACCGAAGTCGTCGCGGTCGCACTGTGAGTATAATTCCCGGATCAACGTGCGAGCAGTGCTCACAGAATGAATGAATCGTTCCTAGGATCCGGCCGGAAGGCGGCGCGGAGCGCATAAGCTGCCTTGAGCTCGACGGCGAAGAGAGTCTCTTCGCTAACTGAATTGACTTCTTGGCTCCCGCTCGTCTTGTGCGTGCGACACGCAACCTTGCGGATGCACCTCCCGTCCCGCAGAGGCACAGCCGACAGCACATCCGGTTGACGGGCTTCCAGCGACGCCTTCGTACCGAGGCGCTGCAGTCTTTTCCAACTCTTTAGCTCTGTGTCTCAGCTGCTGTACGACACAGCTCACCTCTAACTGGCATCCCAACCACTGTTCCTCGATGCTCATCGTATCGTTCCTGTCGTCTGCGCACGCTATCGTCTTCTTATTTTGTTCTCTATACCCCTGTACTATACCATCTATGTCTCCCGTCTCTGTACCTATACTTCGATTAATCACAGTGTATCATCCAATCTCATAGTTTGTCGAAAGAGGGCAAGCAGCACGATACCAAGACGAGATGCAAGTCATATTTCTTGTTCGCTACAGAACGTCGTTATGTTACATAGACATCTGTCCGTTGCTTTTACATCGGATCCTTGCGACAGATTTTCCTGTAGCCATAACTCAGTTCCCTGATCCACAAACTAATGCGGTACGAACGCACCTTTACCCCCAATGTCTGACTTCAAGAATTTACAAGAGGGTCTCGCCTAGGCACGAACATCAATGTAAGCCAAACTTCGCGAACGTGAGCCGAGGGAACGCACCAAGCGCAGACCTCGCCAGCGAGCAACCCACCGCGACGGTCTGCTTCGCCGCGTCTTCGTTCATTCCGAGGGAAGGATTCACCTCCTGTGCATACGCATTAACACCCAACCGCGACTAGAACTCACTCAAAGCGCCTCACCATGATATCGAGCGCGACGAGGCAGCCCGTCTCGTATACGGCCTCACAGATGTAATGCCCCTCTCTGAACGTCAGCCCTCCACGGACCTATGGCGACCAGACCACTCAGTACAACGCAATAACCGGCTGCGGAAATAGAGTCGAGGACTCACCGGGGTACCCGTGCTCGGGGCGACGCTCGGGTCGAGCGCATCGACGTCAAAGCTAAGATGCACGGGGAGGGTGCGCCCGGGGTTGACGTGGTCGAGCGCCATCTCGACGACACGGCCAATGCCCCACTTGTCGACCTCGTGCATCGAGAACGCCTTGATGCCGTTCGCCCTGAGCAGGCGCTTCTCGCCCGCGTCGACGTCGCGCAAGCCGATGTACACTAGCTTGTGCGCTGCGAGCGTCGGTTTGACCCACTCAAAGGCGGGTACCGGCGGGCCGAGGCCGAGCAGGAAGGAGAGTGGCATGCCGTGGATGTTGCCTACAGTCGTGTCGTGCATCAGTGGTGAGAACGACCAGTGCGGGAAGGATTCGCACCGGAGTCGGTCGTTTCTACGGTGTTGATGTCGGCGTGCGCGTCGACCCAGATGACGCAGGCATCTGGATAGCGGCTGTAGAAAGGGTATGGTGAGTCTGGTGGATGCACACTATGTAGATGAAAGAAGGTGGGTGGGTAGTGGCCGCTACGCTCAGTCGTCTATGCTGCATGTCCGCCCGGGTCTCGCTCCCTTCGTAGGGTGTAATGCTGCACTGGGATCGCTCTGTTTAAGCCAAAGCACCTTGATTTGAGCGTTCATGTGCGACCAAGGAGGCCGCACTGATAGATGTGCAGCACAGAGAGATCACGCCTATACTCTGTGGTGCCCTCCAGAATGTGCCCCGCCCAGAGTTGGGTAGTTCGACGTGAAACATGCACGGTTCGTGCGATATACCGGTATCGCGACTACGGTCGCGCGTCCTGGGTGGCTTTTTGGAGATTACGGAGCGGGCGGTAGACGGCAGTCCATTCCGTTCGATGAATCCTCGCATAAATGAACCCATGACTAACCTCAAGGTTCCGGATATGGTACCCATGGCCTACAAGCAGCAACCGTTAAGCTCCCGCACACACAGAAACTGATGTCGGTAGGGGGACTCACCAAAGAATGATCGCCTCCGAGGGTCAGTGGCAAGTGACCCCGCTTCGCATGATCGCCGACGACCTTTGCGACAGCTTCGCACACGCGGGAGACGAGGCGGGGGTTCTTGAGTTTACCAATGGGAGGGTCACTGAGCTCGTCGAACCCCTCGAACTGGTGGTGGCCGTCAAAGTCGACCTTCCAGCCGAGGTCGGCGAGCTGTCCTGGGAGACCGGCCTCGACGAGGCGGATGGGGCCGTGATCGACGCCTTCCTTAGACTAGATAGAGGTCATGGAGGGTTGGTCAGCGGTGGACGGAACGGATTCTGGCTGGCTGGGGGGTCTGCTCGCTGAACGGGAGGAATACATGATGGTGGTTCTGGCAGAGAGAAGCAAGCGAGGACAAGCACCGAACAGCCTCCAGCCGGCAGACGGAATTACGTACCTGACCCCCCCTGATACATGCAGAATCCGTTCAAATGCTCAGCTGCGATGGTGCTGGATCTGGATAAGGAGAGGGACTTACCGGAAGGGGCAGCCCACGATCTGGAGAGGAGGGAGATAAGTAAAGTAACGGGCGAGTCGAGGACATGATTATAACCACGCACCGCGACTGTCTTCGGGTTGGGCAAAAAACGCGATGCGTACGGCGGCGACGGGGCAGTAGAAGCCATAAGTGAGGGATAGATAGCGATGCGAAGGAGTGGGAGGGGATGTTATATACTACAGCAAAAGCGGGCGGAGCAGAACAGGCAGCAGCAGCCTCTTCGGAGCTTCACTCGGGGGCGTCACATGTTCTCTCGAGCTTCAACACAAACGGTGACAACTCCAGGAAGACACGAATACATATCAGTACTTGCACAAACTCTGACATTTCTACCAGAAGGGACGTATGGTTTCTATCCAGATCGCGTGAGCGCAGACGTCTTACAAATGTGCGCGATCTCACCCAGTTGTACAGGGACAGCTGGAATGGGCAGAGCCAAGGTCCGGCTGGCACGAACCTTGCCCATGTTGCTATCAATCTACACTCGCCCGAAGAAATCGTTCCAAAGCTCGTCCTCGTCTACCTGGCCGACAGCGCCGAACAGACGTACGCGTAACATGGAGTCTATCCGTGTTCCTGTCGATCTGCGCGCGCTCAGAAGTCGTGCTCTATGTAGCGCATGTTGCTGGGAGAGCATCTCGTCGTGTCTGCTAGTGGATCGGATGCCGCTCATCACCTGCTTGGGTTGGTAGAAACCCTACCCGTAAGCACCAGCCTAACCGTTCTCCGTTGTACGCTCCGAGTCGTAAAGTGACTCCGGGTCATGGCGCTTACTCTTATGGCGGCCACAAGCACAGCCCCGGACCAACAGCGACGTGGACTTTCCGGTGTTACCATCGATCCGCGCACGCTTGGTGAGGGTTTCCTTCGCGAAGCATGTCAACGTTGCGCTCGACCAGTTGGCATTCCTGGGCCAGACGTGCGCTACAACATCGTAGTTGTGGAAGGTGCGATATACGAGTGCAAGGTACGCCCCAACTAACAAATCTAGTATTCTGTAATGTCAGAAAAGACGCAAGACTTGGGATTCGTTAATAGCGTGCGACGCATTGATCAAAGACCATGTTCATTGCTCTTCGCGGTAGTAAATGACCACGTAATGACGCTGAAGAAGATTGACACTGGAGACTGGGAGCGGTCCCTTCACCGGCAGCAGCATGGTTCATTCCCTGTTCACGACGATAATTCCTTCCCTCCGTTTGATTCATAGAGCGATCTAGCCGGAGTCTAGCATGACTAATCGGGATTATGCACACGCACTTGGGTGCCCACGTCGCGTGAGGTGATTTGGCTCATTCGTACTTAGCTATCGAGATGGAGGTATGCCGAAGTAGGACCAAGTTTCTAAGGGGTAGGAATATCTGAAGACGCCAAGTTTGCGACGACGTTGAGCGACTATGTGCATCCTGCTCGCGCGCTTTATCGCGACGAGGAGTGTAACTCACTTCAGGTGGGTCCCCAGTCGCGGCCATTGCAGCCTATGCTGACGGGTAACAAGACAGCATTGACTCGGAGTGCGTTGGTGGGGTCATATACAAAGTTGATGGCCAGCGGTATGCGAGGGGCGCACCGCTCAACCATGCAATGTTCTATAGGATACACGCATCGGTGCAGAGACTCGGACAGAGGATGTACGTACATAGATAGTTTGAATTTATCAGAGGGAACCGAAGATTCAACCAAATCGATATCATTGCCAGCCCATGCTACCAACGCAGCTGACATGAATGGCATGACCAAGCAGTGGAGCAACGCAGTAGCGGCACAGACAACAGTGGTGGCCCTACTGTGTAGGGTCAAAAACCGAGGTGCGATGAAGAACGAAAGACGAGGACGAGAGACCAAAGTACCGACTCATGCGTTTCCATAAAGCGGGCCCTGCATAGGCTTCAAACGGGCATATACTTGGCCCAGTCGAGCATCGCCATAGGATTCGAATCGAACGTGACGCCTTCTGGGAGCACGATGACATCCTCCAGAGGCCAGCCAAACTCCTCTTCCGGGTACGGCAGCTCCACTTTCTCGAGTACGACGCTCCGGAGAGCCTCCAGTATCGCGGGGCTGACGTTCGAGCACTGCCGCAGCTGCATGTAGCGCAACCCAGCGTCCGCGAGCTCAGCGCGCTCGCGGAGCACCTGGCAGAACGGCGTCGCCCACGGGCCCAACTGCCCCGCGTCATAGTCGCTCTTCTGGCTGAGGCACGTCGAACTGAGACATATCTCGCGGAGGTTGGGGAGGAAGTACTGGACGCTCTCTTGTATGCCTTCAGCCTCGCCCTCCGCCTAAGGCGCTGCACCGACCGGGGCGGGGGCTGGTGGGACGCGGAGTATCTCTGGAAGACGCGCAACCGAGTACATCACATCCACCATGAGTGCGTTCGCCTTCTCCAGCTGCTCGACCATAGCGACCCACGCAGCATAGGTAATGAGTTTGCCCTCCACGCCAAGCATTTCGACCTCCCCGAGCGAGAGGCGCCGAACTAGATCTACAAGGGCCGCCTCGTGGCTGCTCAGGCCGTACAGCGTGATGTCAAACGAGAGCCTGCGCAACGGTGGGTAAAAGGGCTCGCGGGGTCAGGGTCGCCCGGGACGCGGCCGAGGATCCATAAAGGTTCGCGGCGGTTCTTGCGAAAGCCGACGACTTCGAGCGTGCGCGTGGGCTCAAGCGTGGCAATCTTGGCTTCAATAGCGGGCGCGAGACTGTCAAAGTATAAGGACGATCCCGTCACGCAGACGCGCAGGGAGCGCAGCGCGGGCGTGTCGAGCAGGTTCAGGAGACTCGCGCATTCGTCCGCATCCGTGGAGACGTTGATGGTGTGTAGGTGGGGGAGCCGAACGGGCAACAGGGCGTCCACACCGAATAGCGGGGGTCTGCCTGTGGTGCGGCGGTCGAAGCAGAGGGTCACCAGGGACGGCAACGTGCCGAGAACTTGACCGAGCTCCAGCAGAGACGGCCAATCCGTCTGCTCCTCCGTTTCGTGCACACATATGCGGAGGGACTTCAACGTATCCGGACAGAGCCCTCTAAGCCTGATACCAGTGTCGGCCTGGAGCTCTCCCCCAATCCGGAGGCTTTCTAGATCCGGCGCTCTATCCCTATGGAGCATCGCCGGGGAGGGAGAAGTACGCCCTATGGCCGCTTCGTCCGTCTCCAATAATGCTCCGTCAACGCTCAGATGACGGAGCATTGGGGCGGGACCGTCGAGCAGCGCAGCGCAGCGTCGAGAGAGTAGGTGCTCGCTCGTGATGTGTAGAATGCGGATGCGGGGCAGTTGCGTGAGCACCAGCTCGAGCGACCACTCGCAGCCGGTCCTCGCAGGGCCGTCGTCAAGTTTCGCGACTTCCCTCAAGGGCAGGATACGTGAGCGGCGCAGCAGTTCGGCCATCCAATCTAGGTCGGACGGCACGCTGATGCGGCTCCAGAGGGTAGGGCAGTGGAGCGCGACTTGCCGCCAGTGCGCGCAGACGTGCGAGACGGCGATTCAACACAACGGTGCGCACCTCTCGAGGTTGCACCTGTGCATTGAGCGGAATGGGTCGCCATGCTGCGCGAATCCTGGTTAAGAAGAAGATTTGCTGGGAGAGTTCCACGGGCAGCCGGGTGGCAGGGGCCGAGTTGACGGTGAGGGCCATGACTGCAAGCGGCGTAGTAGGTAAAATGTTCTGTTGGCGCATGTGGGTGATTCGCAGTGAAGCTCCCCCCGCTTAGGCCATATTTATAGGGCTTTCCCGCTGTGGAGCGCGCTGTTGGTAGTGATATCGTGCCTGGTTTGATGTCGAGCCGCTGCGAGTCAGCACAACGATAGTGCAGGCTGGATTGAGCCATTTGATTCAACCTAGAAAGCAAAGCACTGGATCAGCGGTTGCAGAAGGCAGGCACATAAAGCATGAGGGAGATCGTGTTACTCAGTGACGGACCCTGCCAGATATGGGTGCCAGGAAGGCCTAGGGGGTATCGGGGTCGCACATTGATGAAGCAGGACGTATCATGCGACTTGACTTCGGTATTATGGTTGAGGCGCAGATATGTACTTGAGCCAGGTTCCAGGGGCGGTACGACAGGGACGAGATGAGGGCAGAGGGAGTCTCGGAGAGGTCGTGTGGCCACCGCGTTCCGTCAGATTCAGATCCGGCGATCGCAGATAGCATTTTGAGTTGACCGGCGCCCAACGTCACCGGCGATCTACAACACGGACGGGTTCAACCCCCGTGCGAGACTGAGCGCAGGCTCGACGAACGTAACGGCCAGAGCAGTGGAGGCATCTTAACCGCTGAGGGAGTGGGTCTCGAGCATGGTGGACTCCAAGGAATCAGGCCAGGGAATACATGCACTGGATGAAGCTGCTCGAGCGTGCGCGCGGACCGCTTCCTGGTATCTCCGAGCTAAGGACACTCACATCGCCATATGGAAAATCCAATGTTTTGGAGAAGGCAGCATGAGGAGGCATGGGGCGGGATGCCGGTAGTATCAGTGGACAAATAGTATCAGTGGACAAAGGAGGGAGAAATGGGAATCCACGCGCCCACGTGCGTCGCGCAGTGGGCCTCAGGCTAAGCGGTACACAGACTCTTGACTGCTGTTATCCAGCTCCATTCACCTGACAATATAATCCTCTTCTCGCAAATCCGCCAGAGCGCATCCTTCGTAATCGCGCGGTTCCGTCTTATACCTATGCGCCCCTCTTCTCCACTGTAGGCGGCGAACTACCGCACCCCGCATCAATCCTGACAAACAGAGGTATCAACATCTGTCTGCCTCACAAGTGGCGCTCCTACCTCACGATGTCCTCCCTGTGCACGATATGCTCCACACCGACATCCACCTCGCTTTGTATCCTCAAGCCAATCTGCGTGACGCCACACGCCCCGTCACACTTGCGAAACAAGGAAGGTCGAGCGGAGCGCCTGCTCACCTTGCCAGAGTCGGGCACGGCTGCCTCAGCGACGACCCTCCATGGGCCTTCGCGGACGTCCTGGCTGTCAAGCGTGCGCGTCTCCAACAAAACTAGCCAATCATGGAGATTCAGGCGCACGGCGTCGCCGGGCTGAGGCTGCGCGGGGTGCGCTGATTAGAAAGTGCACTTCAGGGCATCGGGATGGGAAGGCTCACAGGGGTGTGTTCTGAAGGCAATGAAGACATGCTCGGTAGATGGAGAGAAAAACAACACCAGAGCCGAGTCAGCGCGCCGCTTTATATGTACGTACCTAGGATGGAAGCGGCGGCAGCGGCGACGGCCAGTGGCGGGCGGCGTCTCGCCACCTCGGCTAGAAGGTCGCTGTGGCTACTAGGACAAGGGCGGTCAGCATTAGGGCCCAGACCTGACAATGGCAAGCGTAGAACAGTGGCGATGATGCGTGCACTTGTGTACAACCGCGGGTGGTCGTTGTCGGAGCTTTCTGGGCATAAGGGGATTAGCGTAGCGCAGTCAAACTTGGGCGAAGATGACGCAAGGGCGGCCGCGGGCCATTCAGTATCGATACAGTATGATAGCTATCGTACAAAGTGTAGAAAGACACCTCCAGTTGAAGCATTACAGGGACATCAATAGTCGCGTAGATGGGTGTCGACGAGGTCAATTGGTGAAGAGGCTTGCATCGCCGTCGAGCGAGAGCGTGCTAATACGATCTGATCCGCCCTCATGGCGAACACTAGAACAATCGAGAGGATGAGCACGTCATATGCAGCCATTGAGTGTGCGGTGGTACTCACGATGCAGAGGCAGTGATGTCCGCAGGCTGCTGCGCACCCGTCGGGGTGAATTCACAGCGCGTAACCAGCTGCGCGATGACACCATCAGACAACGACTGCGAGCGAGTGAGGAGGAGACGCACCGAGCCCTCTTGGGCACTTGTGGATGGGGTGAACTTGGCGGTGTCACTGTTCCATTTGCGCTGCAGGGCGAGGAGGGCATCCTTGAGGCCGGCCTTGTCAACGGCGCTGCCTGCGACAACGCCGGTGGCGTCGCTCGTGAACCAGTTGTTGAAGCGGGTGCTGAAGAGGTCGACAGGGCCGTGGCCCATGCGGAGGTGGGGGAGCTTGGGCTGGTTGAAGTGGATGTAGGGCGAATTGAGGAGGGCCTGGAGACGGTCCTGGAGCCATTCGGGGGAGACGGCAGGGGCGGTGGTGGGCTGAGCGTCGGTGGACATGTTGGCGGAGGAGAGGACGGCGGAGGGGGTGCTGGGGAGGAGAGAGGAAGGGCGGGGCGGATTACGGAGGGCGGTGAGGAGGAGAAGGGACTTTATGAGGAAACGCATGGAGAGCGATGGCGAGCGGTGGTGTATATTTATATCATACAGCCATGTTGGGAGGAGATGATCGACGACGCAACATGACGTCGCCGCGGGAACTCGGCCCGCTCCAGGCCGCCCAGAGTTCCTCCTCCCTGGCTCTCGGTTATTCTCCTCCTGCTCCTCCCTTGCTCTCCTCCAGCTCTGCTCAATGTTAACTGGCGATATGTATGTTGGCTAACCCCTTCCCGAATATATGTACCATCGCGGCATATCTTGGAGTACCTTCTGCGCTACGACCTGCATTCGACGCAATTCGACTTTCTACCTCCTTGGTCAGACCTTGCAAAGCCGTGTTTTCCAGCCACGGCCACATCCTGCATATCATTCCAGTGTCGCCATTGTGCGTGACATATCAACTTGCTGCAGGAACACCCTACTCACGGCTTACCGAAGGCACGTACTCCACGGTGCTCTTGCACTTGCTTCTGAACGCGTCACGCAGCGCCGTCATCAAGTGCCAGCTCAGGCCTGTGGTGCCGCCAAGGCTTGTGGTGTTTACCTCTCTTGGTAAATGTGAGCCTATTCTACGTTAACTCCGAACATCGACCTCCACCTCGCCGCATCTGCGTGAGCCGTGCAGTATGTACGTGTCACACTACTTACTGCGATACTCCTTTCACCCTGAATTGGGTCCACTCGACAAGTACGCGTGCCCCGGGCGGCAGCAGCTGGGCTGCCCAACATCCGATTATGCCGTAAGTCGCTATGTACTACACCGAGTGGTAGTTGTATTGACATAGAACAGAGCTCAGATTGTGACCACCTGACCGACGATCAACTGCGTCACTTCGTTCACACCGTTTCCTGGCCGAGTCCCACCCAGGACGCCGCAATCGCTGCCAGCCTCATCGGTCGGCCTACCCTTCGGACAGTTAGCAAGGTTGCCCAGGACCATGACCCCACCACCAAAGCACCGTCCGAGGCCCTCGATCTCGACATTGTCTTCCAACACACGACTATGCCCGTTCCCCGCGTTCGGCGCATCATCCAAGAACAGACGCAGACGCAGATCGTCATGGATCACATCCCGGGCCGCTTGCTCTCCGATGTATGGCCAGACATGCCTGTCTCGCAGCGGCTCCGCGTCATCTTCGCCTTGCGCTACTACGTCCGCCAGCTGCGCGCCACCCGCCGCCCGGGGAGCCCGCACGGTACTGCGAGTCGCCGCTATTCGGGTCTGTCATCCCATGGCGGGTGGCGGGGGCCGTTCACCTCTCCCGACAAGCTCTCCGTGTTCTTAAACAGGCGGTACCGGATGGTGACCCAGAAGGAACACGCCGTCAACAAGGCGCAGGCCAAAGCGCGCATTCGCGTGGATCCATTCGACAAGACAGGCCCGCTTGCTCTGACACATCAAGACATCACCATGCGGAACATCGTCGTGGGGGACGATGGTCGGCTCTGGCCGATCGACTGGTCGTGGGCGGGGTTCTATCCGCCCTGGTTCGAATTCGTGGCCATGCGGATACAGTCACAACCATCGCTGATCAACAAGAGTGATCCTCTCTGGGACCTACTGATCCACTTCGTCTGCAGACCTTATTATCATCAAGAGGCGTGGTTCAGGAGGATGGCTCGGGCTTTGAGCTGTGTTCACTGAGCCACAAGCGCAGTCCTATTTGGTTGCAGTCCGCCCCCTCCGAGTCCGTTACCTGATCACCCAAGATGACTAGCACTCCCTGTCATAGTTCCAACATTCAAATATCGGCACTGGGTTTCTGGCACTGGGTTTCTGGGTGTGATAGTCCGATCCATGTCGCATAGCACGTCCCAGCTGGCTCTTCGTCATCGCAGCTTCTATATCATGAGAACTCTGAGTTTGAAGAGCTCTGGCAGCGCAGAAGCGTTTGCCAGTGTCCTGCCCGTGCCTCTTCAAGTTGATGTCCGAGTCACTGTGCCTTCTTTCAGCGTGAACTTTCAATGCCGAAGTCTCGGCCATGACAACATTCCCAAAGACGTCTATATCGAATCGCTACATTATCGCTAGGACCAGAGCATACATTCCGGCGCCCAAGAGCCTACGTGTACTGGGGCCCGCGCGTCACCACGTGCTTGATTCGCTTGAACACCACTACAGCTATGACGATATAACACTTCTTTCTTTCTTCCGCCTGCGTTTGTATGTATGTATGCGATACACCACTACCTATCAAAAGAACAGTCCAAAAACGAGCGAACGACCATGCGCTTGAACTAGACAGACAGACAAACGGGGACGAACACCTATCCGGATGAAGAAGGAGAAAAGCCCGCCAACAACAATTACAGCGCCATGCTACAGAGAGATATGTACAATATGCACGTATACGCGGCGCGCCACAAAAATGTAAACACAAACAAAACAAACGAGGAAACCGTGTGTAAGCAGTCGTGCGAGGGTCGAGGGTGTGGGGTCCGGGGCGTCGTCAGCACCGCGCTCACGCGCGGGGGAGGGGATGACATTACAAACGGGAGCGGGGAGCGCGGGACTACGCTTCCGCACCGACCGCAGGCGCCTGGACGACGTCGCCTTCGGGGGCAGCGAGCGCGCCCTCGGGGACGTTCCCGTTCTCGAGGCGCGAGTCGCCGACTTGGTGGAAGTCTGCGAGTGGGCGAGCGAGCGTCAGCAACACACCGGGAGAGTATGAAGGCGTATCAGGTGGCCGAGAGGCCATGCGGGAGCAGACGCAGCGCAATGGCTTCGACCGAGGGTGCGGACGCAATACCCCCGGCTGCCCGGGACGCGCGCCGTACCCAGCCCAAACGGGACGCAGCGCCGGACACAACACGACACGACACGACACGGACAGCCAACAGGCACTCACCGAGGATCTCGCTGTACATCATGACCTTCCACGTGTCGACGGGGAGGTCCGCGTCATTGAACGACCAATCGAACTTCTCCGCCGCCTCAGGTTCGTCCGTCGGGTCGTGGTACGGCGCGACGTACTCGTGCGCGAGCGATTCCGTCGCCGTGATGCGCTTCCGCGGGTCAAACACGAGCATCTTCTCGAGCAGGTCGATCGCTGCGCGCGGACAGAGGTGAGCCGAGGCGCACGGTATATGCAACACGCCAGCACGCACCAACGGGGTCATTGCACGAGAGCTTCTCGCTAAAGGGCACGCGTTCGCGTTTGGGGAGGCTCTGCACGAAGCGGAGCGTGTTCTCGCTCGCGATCGTCTGGATGACGTCTTCCGGCGGGGTGCCGAGGAGCTCGGTGATGATCGAGAACTGGTGCACGTCTGTCCATCCGCGTCAGCACACTCCGTCGACGACGCGCAAGCGGGTGGGACGCACGATCCTTGCCGGGGAAGAGCGGCTTGCCCTCGAGCATCTCGGCGAAGATGCAGCCTGCGGACCAGATGTCGACCGCGACGTCGTATTTTTGCCAGGTGAGCATGATCTCGGGGGCGCGGTAGTAGCGGGTGGAGACGTAGCCCGTCATTTGCGGATCTTGGATACGGGCGAGTCCGAAATCGCAGATCTTGAGGTCACAGTTCTCATTGATGAGGATGTTGCTCGGTTTCTGGGCGCGGGATATCAGTTCAGGTGCGCGCAAAGAGAAGTGGAACGGGGCGCGTGACGCACGAGATCACGATGTACGACGCCGGCGGAGTGGACGTATTTGAGACCGCGCTTAAAGATAGATCAGAAGGAGCGGGTGAAAGAAAGTGCACAAGACGCACAAGTATTTGGTAGAGAAAGTATTGTATGAATTGCTTCTCGAGTGGACGGGAGGTAAGAAGGCGGTGGAGATCGGTACCCAGAAGCTCGGTGACGAAGTAACTGCGTAAGAGTGAGCATTGTGGAGTCGGGGAAAGAACGGGGGACGGACATGTCTTCTAGTGGTGAGATGAAGACGTCTAGCAGGCTGATGATCTGTGGGGAGAGCTGAGCGGGGGATGTGTGTGAGGAGGAAGAGGAGTGCGGACATTCTCGTGTTGTATGTGCTTGAGGAGCTTGAGCTCGCGATAGGTGCGTTTGGAGAGGACGGGGGTGCTAAAGGGCTTCATGATCTTCTTGATCGCGACGGAGGAGGCTGTTAGCTGGTCTTTTGCAGAACTGGGGACGGGTGTGAGGGACAAGAGTAGTATGGGTGGCTTGAGACAGACCATACGAGCCCGAAGGCACCTGGAGAGAGATGGTGAGCATGAGGGGAGAGTGGAGGGGGAGAGCAGACGGACCCATGCCGACGGGCTGGAGGTCGACATAGCGGGTTGTGACCTGAGTTGGGTAGAGGGTGAGCGGCGGGGGCACGGTACGCGTGGTTGTTGAGCACGGACCTCGAAGGAGGTACCGAATATGCTGAGCTTGACGAAAGACATGGCGAGGTCAGGACGGGGGGGGGAAGAAGAGGGGGGAATACGCGGCTCTGGAAGAGAGGACGCGGTGGTGGCAAGCTGTTCGTCCAAAACGCCCGTGTGGAGCAGCCCTGCTTATGTCATCGCCTACCCGTCATTTGTGCCGCTGCCAGTGCGCCGTCCAGCCTAACTCCGAGCCCCACTCTTCTCTCAATGCGTCTCTATCATTCTATTCTCCCCATGGCCACGGCCGCCGATGCCGTTGCGACGGGGAAGAGGGGGAGGGCTAAGGACGACGAGGGGTCCAGACCGGGAGGGCGATCGATCTATGACGTCGTTGGTTCAGTATGATCTCTCAGACGCCCATCTTCGCTTCGGCTCTTTCCGGTCCAATGGGAAGTCTCCTTCGACCCACACGCGTATGTTTCGCGCATATGTCTGTTTCGTCCATATATGGGTATGAGTGCGTATCCTTCTGTTCCGACCCACTCCCGTCAGCCATCTGCCCACAGCGAACGCGTCGGACGTACTCTGATGTCAATATACTCGAGAGGATGTTACAACTAGTAACCTGCTCGCGTCGCCTGAACCCGTAGAGCAGGTCCATCACTTCGCAGAGGGGGTTACCCTCAATGAATGATACCAACCTACTAGTCCTTCTTCCTCTCGCATACTCGCCTCTTGCGCCCGGCGGACCACCAATCCGGCAGCCTACGCTCCTTATACCTCTTCCGATTTCTCTGCCAGTCCGAGTCCATCTAACTCTCTCTATGGCTTGCTTATCGTGCCGCCGAACGAATCGTGCGTCACCGCAGCGTTCACGAACATCAGCAACCGGACCAACCAAGTTCAAGATATATAGGATACATATTCAGCCCGAGTTCAAGCCCCCGGGTAGGCACATCCGCTTCGTCAAGATACGGGAGGTATGTCTGCCCAGCTCTTGGACACAATGCGGGATCGTACTGCTCATAATCGTAGCAGCATGCCACAGCGGCCAAGTCACGTCACATCGTGTCTCTTCCTTCTCTGCGACAGCGGCAACCCAAAGATGGGGGATGATCCTGGTGCTGCTACGAGGATGCTTTCGAAGAGCGATCGCCGGGCAGACTTGGACGGTAGACGAGTACACCCCTATTCTGCGGGGTCGAGACCGCTCTCCTCTCCTCTCCTCTCCTCTCCTCTCTCCCCCTTACTTTAGTCTGCCTCTAGTCGTCGAGTCTGCGCACTTATATCACATGACCGCAGGTGTCTGGGTACGCGACTCCCCAATCTCAGTTAAACACCCGCAACTGAGCTCCTCGTCCCGACGTCCCCCCGCTGCCGTCCTAGTGGGCAGGTCTATTTCCGGGGCCGTGAGTGTACCCCTCATATACCTGCACTAAACCTAACGTTCGAGCTTGTCAGGCGAGATCATTGACACTACGATGGACGCAATGGCGCGTTCTCCGACTCCACCTGTATGCATCGGCGTTGCCCCCGGGCCGCTCGTGAGCGGCGCTACCTATAAGGTACCCCCAGAGGTGCTCCAGGAGATCTTCCTGCGCCACCCCGGATACGTCGACGCGGAGAACCCATACTTCGCCAACACGAGCCACAACCCCCAGGAGGGCGTCGCTCGCGACGTCCGGCGCAGGCCTTCTCGAGGCCCTGGGGGGTAAGTAACCCCAGACACACCAGTCTGGAGGTGAAACAAGCATGCGCTACAAGGAGAACGGACCACACCAGTCCGGGAATCCAAAGCGACTACCACATCGCAGAGGTCAACACCAGACCCCCACACATTACCTAGACACTACTAGAGTAAAATGTACACAGACCCACCCGTCGCACTGTAAAATAAAACTACACCAACCCCACAAACCGGGGGACCACCTGAGATACGGCGAATGACCCCGCCGACGTGGCAGAGAGGCCGCGCGGCCCTCCAATCCGAGAAAGGAAATGGGACACACGACGTAAACCAAACACAAATAAACAACCAAGTGCCGAACCGGGCCGAGCGCTGACCGACACTCCCGGCAATCACGGCACTAAACGACTCCGCAGAATAAAAAGCGCGCCTCCGAATCGCGAGCACACTCTCGAGAAGATATGACATGAACATGCTACCCGTACAACATGATTTCCGCACCTCATACTACATAAAATATGCATGATGTATGTCAATAACGCAAGCGAATACGAGCGCGCTAAAAACGTAATTAAATTCTATAGACGTAACTCAAACAAAAAAGAAACGCGCACCGCAAAAATACATATGAAAGCCCTAGAAACATGGCAAAACCCCCATCNCCGCCGACGTGGCAGAGAGGCCGCGCGGCCCTCCAATCCGAGAAAGGAAATGGGACACACGACGTAAACCAAACACAAATAAACAACCAAGTGCCGAACCGGGCCGAGCGCTGACCGACACTCCCGGCAATCACGGCACTAAACGACTCCGCAGAATAAAAAGCGCGCCTCCGAATCGCGAGCACACTCTCGAGAAGATATGACATGAACATGCTACCCGTACAACATGATTTCCGCACCTCATACTACATAAAATATGCATGATGTATGTCAATAACGCAAGCGAATACGAGCGCGCTAAAAACGTAATTAAATTCTATAGACGTAACTCAAACAAAAAAGAAACGCGCACCGCAAAAATACATATGAAAGCCCTAGAAACATGGCAAAACCCCCATCGCCGCCCTACCAACAAAACACCAAACCTCAATGAAACGCCCGCTACCGAAAGAAATAACGGACGCACCTAGAGCCAAGCGAAAGTGGCAAAGGAAGAATCCCCCACCACTGCCGCAAATCCCACTGCCGACTTTCACCACCGAAAATCGGGGAAAGCCACACACCACCATCACCGTCTCAGACACGCCAAAAGTCGAAGAACGGAAAGGGCTCACCTGGATAGTAGAGGACGCACCCGCAAAGCAAGTGGGGATGGGAGATCTTATCGCGCTCAGGACGAGCGGGCAAGCCTCGGGGATAGGCAGGATAGGGCACGTGATCACATTACGCAAGCACTGGATCACCTTCGCGATAAACGACACCAAACAAACCTGCTCGCTACGAATCCCCACGCCGTGGAGCGTCCTACAAGACTTAGCAGGACACACACACACAACGTGCTACCAATCCCTACCCAGCACACCCCGAGCGCATCAATCCTTCCGCGACCACCCCGCCTTCCGCGACGACAAAACGAATCCGTACGAATTCGACATAGTGGAAGGAGAAGGGAAGCTGTCACGAAGGCTGTTCAAAATAGCAAATGTCCGACCCCTGACACTGCACGTCTCCGAACTCACCGACGAGAACCCGCACCCGCTGACCGGACCCGAAGAACGTCACAACG
>MPVS01000286.1:0-11593 GCA_001931775.1 Fomitopsis pinicola
CTCTCATTATCAGCGGTTCTGGCAGTCCATATGGCTCTTCGTCTTCGCTGCCGGCATCACCGCTGAGGACCCATCCATGTTCATCCTCGGCTACGCCATGACCTGGGGGCCTGGTATCTGGATTCTCGTCGGTGAGACCTTCCCGACACGCACCTGGTCAAAGCAGGCCGCCGTCTTGACCGCTGCCGCTAGCAACTGGCTCTGGAACTTCCTCATCGCCTTGGCTCTCTGTAGAACAATGTCAAGTAGCATGGGTATCATGTGCAGTCCTCAAACAGCAACCATGGAATGGACCCTTTGAGACACAGCTCTCTGTGTACTCCCTCGCATCGCGGTTCATTACATCGTGCCCGTCCGCAACCCCTGCATTGTCTGCCACCATGCTCCCCGCACTGAGCGTCTCGAATGCGTTGCCAGCCACCGGGGTCGCCGCTCCACCTCACGTTCGACGCCCCAGGCGGTGCGTACCTCGTGTGGCTGAACAGGCTTGATGCGGTGTACACGCTCATTGACTGGAACAAGCAGACGTCGGTGCCAGACGACATGCATGGCACGGTGTACATTGGCATCGTGCCGAGCGAGCAGATGCTCCTCACGGACGCAAGCATGGTCACCGGCCTCGCGATCGTGCAGATGCTGTTGATGTAGGTGTGGGTGCTTGATTATTCTTCCTTCTCGGGTTGGGAATGGGAATCATACACGAGCGGGCAGCAGGCACGGATGACAAGTGGATGGTGGGTGAGAGTCTGGTTGGAAGGATTTGGGCTCCAGCACATAGGTGATTGCACGCGCGCGGGCTCACTGACCACAAGCACAGGCATGGCGGTGTGCACTGTGACTCTTACTACAAACAAGCACAGGGGTAACGCCGGCATATGCGTGACAATAGATGGGATAGTGAGTATGGGTGTAACACCGCACCGCAGAAGAATGATTACAGGCGACAGCGATGTGCAGACGGTAGGCACGGATGATAGGCCCTGTCAATTGCATCTTTTGTCCACACTAAATTGAGAGAGAAGTCGCCTTCAATGAACTTGAAATGTAGTGTAACGTTGAAACTGAGGGTTTGTTAAGTAACGGTATGGGAGCAATCTTCATTATTGACACTCAGGATAGCATATCTGTGCTTGTTCATGCTATTTTGTCTTATGCATACATTTATTCAATCCGGGATGTTAAAACGCGGTGTTAAGCAGGCGTATGCGCTGATAAGCTGATATATGGTCACTTGCGCTAGGATAAGGAAAGTGGGGTTTTCCTGATGAGGGCGATGCCGTCAACGCGAAGGACCTAGTCTACGCACAGCGTTGGATTGAGTATCAAAATCTGGAGAAGGTCTTAAAGAAGCGCGAGGACGATTGCACGAAGCGCGAGGCCGCGTGTACCCGAAGAGAGGCTGAGCTGGAGGATCGCGACAAGGGGATGCAGATGACGGCAGAGGTTACAGTGGACCCGGCGAGCCCTTCGAAAACCGTCGCCGAGGATGAAGCCCTCAGTGAGCTGGAGGAGAAGTGGACGTGCGCACTGTGAGTCGGGTTGTATCATCTGCACGCAGCGTCACTCACTCACAGGCGCAGGTGCTTGAACGTCATGTAAGTCTTGTACTCGATGGGTCGGTATGGCTAACAAGACCCACACAGGGCATGTCCGTACAGCCTGAGCCCAACTCAGTGCGGGCACACGTTCTGCGCGATATGCATCCTCCAGTGGTTCTTCTCCAGCATCTGCGGCGAGTGTGTCGGCTGGTGCCATGAGCTCGCCTGCCCCATATGTCGGACTTCGTTGCCCCGGGCGCTAGACGGACCTCCCCGCCTTATGTCTGCGCTTCCGTTCACCACGGCACGAGCAGCGAGCGAGCGCATCACGCTACTCGTTGACAGCCTTTGTGGCCCATTGCCTCAAGTTCTAGACGTCGGTGGCAGTGGGCGTAGCAAACCGAAGGGAAAGAGTAAGCAAGCTAGTGACGCGAATAATCAGGACGGAGGATCTTCTACGTTGTCCACCGGCTGGGAGCATGGTGGAAATATCCGAGCCGAGTGGCAACATCGTGCTGAGTACGTTTTCACATTCTGACATACGATGATTGCGCTAAGTACTTTCGTCGATGGGTCTCAGGCGCGGTCAGTTGGAGATGCAGACCATTGTGCAGGGATGGTCTGCGCTCTCGCCGCGAGCCTTGATGACCATCAAGACCCGTCTCTGTGGACCCGCTAGGCAGCCGGAATGAATGTTGATCTCGGTGTTGTTGTGTTGCGCTGGTGCCTACGCCTCCGGTACTGGCGAGGTGTATGGTTGTATTGGTTTCTCGCGATAGCGATATGGAATGTATGTTTTTATGAGATGCCCTTATCGCCCGCTCAGTCATGCCTGTGCAAAAGACCCGACTCCTCCCCTGGGAATTACTGGGGACCCCAAGAGACGCATTCTCGCCTTGAGTGCGTCCACGGGCCTTATCCCCACATTCGCGCTGTCGCGAATGCTGGAAGAGGAGGAGGAGAAGAGATCCATCCATTTAGCCACCGGCCGTAGGTGCGAACCTCGGCGTCTTCAATGACGGCGGGAAAACCCCAGGCTCGGCGATGAGGCTATGTAAATCATCGGTACCGACCCGGAAATTGCCACTGATCCCTCTTCCTCCCTTTCTACAGTGAGAAGACGGCTGTTTGGCAATGGTCCATTGCCCATCGCTCGTTATGTCATTGCCTCTTGGTTCCTAAGCTTACTCTTTCCCGCACCCTGTCTCAGCCAGCTGCGTGCTATGACGATCATCGTCGTTGTAGCCCTAGGCCTCAGCGTCACCCACGCAACAAGTGCTGTGTCGTCCGAGACGCGGCGCAGCATTTCAATGGGTAGCTCAATATCCAGCTGATATGTGAGTTCATCCAGGACCATCGGTGCTACGACGGCGCTGTGACTAACGGTTATTGCAGCACTTCTGGAACTGGAGACCCCGAGCATAGTCAATGAGCGACGGAATCGATGCTGGACGGGGTGAACAATGTATGAGTTCTGCAAGGTTGCGGCGCAGTACTGGTGCGTCCTTCACTTCGTTACTCTTGTCAAGTCCCGCGGAATATAATACTACTCTTCTGCAGGGTCTCGCGATGGCTGGGTGCTTCGTCACCTATGCTCACGTCTTTGTTATCGGCCCAGCATCCTAGCGCTGTACTCTGAGTATGGTGAGTCATCGGTTCGTGCATGAGTTGTGGGTCCTCGAAGGTTCTAAGGAGGTTTATGTCGTTGACCAGGGCACAGTCTAATGCAGAGCGTCATCAAATAATCTCGAGGCTCTTCGACCCCCTGCGGCTGCCGCGCATACCTGAAGCCCTCGATGATGACTCTTCCTCCCTCCCTCCCTCCCTCGCGTGCCGTATCTAGTTCAGTTGGATCTGTTCACGCCCTCACGAACACTACTGAACACTCGGCCAACCGTGATATTCCTGTCTCTATCGAGCCATCTGTTGCCGCCACCCCGACAGCGATTGAGCAACGTCGGCGTTCGCGACGCCCCTCGGGCAGCGCACTTGCAATATTCTAGGCCGTGTCCGCTTTGTGTATAGGTCCTGTTCGGAAAGCACGGATGTGTGCCGGAGGGAGCTAGCGGGTGTGGTGAAGTTCTGAAGGGAGCGGAGGCGAAGGCGCGCGCGGGACGCGGGACTCGGAGTGTCTGTCAGGGCGAGGGCGGATTCAGTGCGCTGTGAGTCGGTACATCGCCGGCGCAGAGGTGGCTGCTCATCCCTGTCCTTCAGGTCATAGGAGGAGGATGCCAAGGTTGGGGTGGCGGTGGCATGCGCGCACGCAGTGCGTACGAAGACGGGCGACGATTCGGTAAGCTACTCGCTGCAGCAGTACGGCGAGCTTGATCCGCCTCACAAAGCTGACTACAGGCGACGTGGATGAGAAGCAGCGCTGACAACAATGCATACGTACGTTGCGCGTTTGGCACACGCCGCCTATGATGAGACAATCCAAAAGGGCTTCCTTTTTGAACACCTCTTATATCCAGTGATCTGCCAGCCCCTCTCCCCCCTCATCGCCCCCTCATCGCCGGTGTGGCTCATTTCAATATGTTCTCAGCGTAAGTGTCTGTTTGCTCTAGCTATACTGTTTTTGACTGTGTCCATACTCAAGCCTGGGAGGATCGCCGGCGAGTAAACGTATTCGAGATGACAATCATTCTGCGCCGTCAGGCGAACCATCACTGCCCAATGACTGTCCCAGTTCGAACATGAGACCTCTCAAGCGTCCACGAACTAACAGAACCTCTGAACAGCCCGAGTAAGCTGCAGTACACCTTGATCAGAGTTGATACTTACAAATTGTAGTCGCCTTTCTACGCTCGCTTCGCTGCGCCCTATGGACATCGACAACACCACCGATCCCATCCCGGCCTGTCTCACGTCTCGGGCAGACGGCCAGTTGCAAGATGGCATATCATCGGAGCCAGGATATAAGGTCGCGAAAGGGATCAAACCCGAGGTATGCGGCGTGCACTCACTATGTATGTCATTCCCCTGACCTCGTACCACCAGGACTTCGAAAAGCTCAAGTGCCAGCTGGCATGTATCGAGGCGGACCTGTATCAAGCCATCTCGCTGCTTGGGGAAGTACATGCAAAGCTAAATGAACTCGCATCGCAACAGCCTGCGCGGCCGCGCTAGAGGCATTGAGTGAGTGGCTTGATGAATAGCTTCATTCACTAGGTCATCGAGAAACCACCAGGAATGTGACAGCAAGATCGCTCGAACGTCATGGACCGTGCTTCCCTTCCATGCAGATCGGTCAACTCGCCTTTTATGCTGCTAGTTTCTGCCGTGCAATGTCCTAGATGTGGATGAATTCCTTTTTTGGTTCCCCTCCTACTCGTCGCCCGCTATCCTCATCGTAGGAATAGGAAGAGCGGACAATCTGTATCGCGTCAAGACACATACGTTGTTCAGCTCTACTGAGTACAAATGAGTTTGACCCCTAATATGGAATTGCTGACAAAGAACAGTTGGCGGACAACTATGGTAAGTGTCCATCTAACTCATGTGCGCTTAGTTCTATCCGATACGAACCTGTTACGCGGTACCAACGCATGAGTCTGACAAGTCTGGCATCCACTCGAAGCTGTCTTGTAGATAAGTATTCCACGCACAGATCTTCTGAATCACATCTGGCTATCAGAGAAGCCTTGAAGTGTACGGCAGGTGGGACAGCAGCAACAACGAGGAAACTGTTTGCCTGTCGGGGGCATCACTGAACATTGCATGCCATGTGCCGAGAGCAGATATACCGCTAGATATCATTCATATCTATATTTAAATATGAGTACCATAGCCCTTGAGAGGACATTGTGTTCTAGGTTCAAATATGAGCCCCATAGCCTTCGAGAAGCCATTGTGATTATACTGTGAAGATTTCGTGAACTCACTGCCACTATACCGAGAACAACGAATAAATTACATTCCAATGATCTTCCAGTATATTCATCGAGACTCCTTAATGTAGCCGTCGAGGGTATTGAAATACCAAGGAAGACATATGAAGAGTAACCTCAGAATGAATCATAGGAATGCATTGTAAGTGCATACTGAAGTCTATTTAAATATACTCACTATGCGATCAGCAAGCCACTGTATGGCACACCGAGCACCTATATGGGTTTCATTTTAAATACTATCACGATTAGGTAGCAATATGATAGGTCGTCATACGGAGAGAAAAGTACATGTGTCATTTGAGTTTTTCTGCCTGCGTTATTGGATACATATGATGACAAATCTCACGGTAAGTCTGGCATGTATCAACTGATTTTATCGGCCCCTGCGTCCGGTGAAAATATGAGCCCCATAGCCTTCGAGAAGCCATTGTGATTATACTGTGAAGATTTCGTGAACTCACTGCCACTATACCGAGAACAACGAATAAATTACATTCCAATGATCTTCCAGTATATTCATCGAGACTCCTTAATGTAGCCGTCGAGGGTATTGAAATACCAAGGAAGACATATGAAGAGTAACCTCAGAATGAATCATAGGAATGCATTGTAAGTGCATACTGAAGTCTATTTAAATATACTCACTATGCGATCAGCAAGCCACTGTATGGCACACCGAGCACCTATATGGGTTTCATTTTAAATACTATCACGATTAGGTAGCAATATGATAGGTCGTCATACGGAGAGAAAAGTACATGTGTCATTTGAGTTTTTCTGCCTGCGTTATTGGATACATATGATGACAAATCTCACGGTAAGTCTGGCATGTATCAACTGATTTTATCGGCCCCTGCGTCCGGTGATAGGCGCGTTCCAGCGCCGCATCAAGTGTCTGCCGGTGCCCCTCACACAGAGCAAGTCATTGCGCACCTTGGATGTGAGCAGCATGGGGAATCTGGACCGGTGGCGACTGCCACTGCTGCGTCAGCTCGCAAAGTTTCCCGCTCTTCGGACGTTGCATGCAGTATCGGAGAGAGGATGGCCACCAAAGCCACCATCTTCTTCCCTTGACACCGGGTCCGAGCGCAAGCCGCGCGACGGGTTCCCGAAACTGAAGAAGGTGTATATCAATGGTACAAAAGTCGACATTCAGGCTTTCTTGGCATCCAATGCGGTCGTTGAGGCCTTGGAAGCAAACCGTTCTGATGTGAAGGCATGATAGCGTGAGTCACACCATGGCAATAGACGACGGCCGACTCATCCTGACTTGCCCTAGTGGTAGTTGCTGTCAGATTAGCTGCCATGCCACGATCTTGCCCCACCGAACGACCACGACCACCATAGGAGCGCTGTGGCAGGGCCAGACATATATGATGAGCATTGGTATTGAGGATCGAAATGCCTGGAATGCGCGTAGTAGATGGTCGTGAGCTTGGCCAATTGAGTACGGGTGTGGCTCGGAAAGTAGTTCGCCAGTGAGCCGGTGGTCCGTACTATTAGTTTTTGAGGTCAGTATGACCATATGTCCACGCACGTAGCACGTACTGTTGACGACGGGTGAATTTTGTGCAGCGTGGGGCTGGGGCGTGCCAGTGGACTCGGAGGGAGGGGCGAGTCATCAGCAAAAAGGGCTCGCCAATATCTATGCAGGTATTGACGAGTCAGGGTTAGGGCTACCGCGACCTGCAAGACTACCTTATCCATTCGTAGCCATTGATATAGCTACGAACGGCTGTGGTCAGCTGAGGTGTACCTACAGCGGGCTATGGTAGCCTTGCAAGTCACACTAATATCCAGTCATATATTGGCGAGACCTTTTTGCTGATGGTTGTGCGTGATGTCGCGAGCAGGCCTAGGTTGATTACGCGGACTCGGAGCTCCCAGACTTGCAGGACGTAGGAAATACGTAGCGCTACAATTTGTGCTTGGACCAGGCTCGTCGACGATATCAATGTCGATCTGCGAGGGCAGCTAAGATTATCAAAATGAGTAGGATTTCCGGAATATGAGGGGCATGCTGACTAAACGTCTCGGAGTGGCACAGTTCCCACGCGTCGCTCACGTCCGAGTCCTACACCGCCAGGCTTGTCCACTTTGCTATCGTTCGCTCTCACTCTGGCATCACTCTTCAGATGGCAGCCACACATCGGGCCCTCCTGATGGAGGACATTACATTACAATGTTTTTGAGCAGCCGCAGTTCGACAATGACCATCGAGAAGACTCCGAGTGGGACTCGGACGAAGCAGCCGTAAAACGTGTGTCCCTCGCGCATGCTGCCACAGTATGTAAAGCCTTTCATGAGCCGGCAACCCGCATCCTATGGAGGGATCTGCCAAACTTCGCTGCACTCGTGGCTCCTCCCTCACCGCATTGTTGACGTCGCAGACCAGGGAGACGCTTACGTGAGTGCCCGTGCCGTATTCTTATGTGCCCGAACCGCGCCCCGGCTGACATCTTTTGCCGCGCGGTCACATAGGTATTGGAGGAAAACATACCTCGTGGACATCTCGCCCGATTCTTTCATTACGCGGGCTTCGTTTGACTCTGCCGGTCTTGCCCATTGCACGGGTACGTCCTCAATGGCTGGGTGAACCACGTAGATCCCTCCGTCCTCTCATGTCTCTATATGCACAACGACCGCAAGCCACTCCTGCCCAAACTAGAACACCTCGGATGGATCCAAAGAGCGATGTCAAATCCGATCTGGGCCCTCCCTTATCTGCTCACTCCCTCGCTCCGCTACCTCACTATCAACCTGGTCTACTACATCAGAGTACCGAAGGACGCCCCGAAGGAGCTGCTGTCCTCCCGACTCAGCACGATGCTCGATGTCATTGGCCGCTCGTGCGCTGCCTTGGAGCACCTCGGTCTGCGAGGTGTGATGTTTCCCGACTATCTCAGCAACGAGTTGCTGCCGGCGTCTATAGCGTAGAGCACCGCGTTGCATTCCTTGAACATTGCAGGGCTCGGAGATCTGGACCAGCGGCCACTGCTCACGCACTGGCTTGCCAAGTGTCCTGACCTTCGGACGCTGCGTCTGGGCACAACAACAGAGTATGGGAACTACCTCCCGCCTCCTCCTCCCCTCAACACCGAGTCCGCGAGCGTGCCTCGTGACGGCTTCTGTATGCTCGAGAAGGTGTTCATTGATGGCGAGCAAGTTTATGTGGAGGCCTTCATGGCCACCGAGGAGGTCGTCGAAGCGTTGAATGCGAATCGTTCTGCGTCCAAGACGTGATTTGGTGAGCCATATAATAGAACCGACAATAACCGACTCATCTAAACTGCAAGAGTAGATCTGTCGCAGTGCATACCAACGTCTGCTTGCGACAACGTATCTGCTGGGAGCTGCGATGCTCTCGCATACGCATCCCACTAGTACCATCTCGGCCCTCGAGCGGTCGCTCGTTGAGCGACCCGCAGGGCAGTTCACCGATGTCCTGCAGCGGTCTCGATATTAAGTAGTCACACTTCCCAGCAACTTAAATTCTGGTACCTCGGCAGTTCCCCCAATGCAAGGCGAATGGTTCACATCCGGAGCACACACCGCGCGTATTCCTTTATCCCGTTCCATCGCAGCCTCTGGCGGTGCTTCTTGCCAAAACGGGACACGAGCGCATTGCTGGTGAAGGGCTTGAATCCGGAGCCATCACCGAACAGCACCAAGGCTGGGGGCCATGCGCGGAGGCGCGGCCTTCGAGCTCGGGAATACTACCTGGTATATCGTGCTGGCAACGGGGGACATGGCCAGTGATGTGCTTGACCTTGTCGCGGGATGGGTTCGTTTGACGGCCAGGGAGGTGTGAGGCTGCTGGGAGTACACTTCGTCAGGTCTCGACGCACGCAGAGGGGTATAAAAGGGTAGGAGGGGCAATGATCCCAGATCTCCTTTGTTCGAAGCTCATCGACAGCGAGCGCACTGGTTGAGTACGACCCATTGCATACTTCTCAACGCTCGCTGACTTGCACCGTGTCATTCAGCCTTGCCTGATTTTCCACACTCACCATCACAGCATCCGCTCTCTCTCCCTCTCTCTCCACACACCATGAGCCTCTGCTTGCAACATAGCCTACTCACCTAGCTAATGATCAGGATGTGCTTCTCAGCTTTCATCCCTCTCGCCATCCTCGCTGTTGCTGGCTCCTTTGCTGTCCCACGCCCCGTCGGTGACGACTTCATGTTCACGTCCGTCCGTCTTGCACTGTGAACAGAAACAAGCAACGGACGTTTTCTGGTAAACAGCGCTCGCGATAACACTGCCTTGTCCGAAGGGACGTCCAACTCTTCAGCCTCGTCGCCCGCGAGTTCCTCGCCACCCGCGCCGACAACCTCGCTCTGACCGCATGCACTTTCGACGGGGAAGAGTAAGGCCTCTTTGCGCACGAAGAATTCCACGACGAGCTGCTCGCACGCAAGGTCCTTACCGACGAACTCTTCGCCCGGGACATCCTTGGCGGCGACCTCCTCGCGCGCGCGCCTCGAGGCCCGGGAGGAACTTGAGGCACGGTCCATGAACCAGCGGCGCCGCGAGAACTACAGGACGCACGCGCATTACGAGCGGGCAATCATAGAGTGGAATCGGCGGATGCGGACGGTGGACCACGCCGCGGCCGGTTCAAAAAGACGCTGAACAGGAATGAGGCACAGTACCAGCGGCACCAGCCGCATGCGAGTGGGCTCTCGTAGGGACACCCCCGAGACGCCATGAATGTTGACGTATCCCCCTTTTCTCGATGTCGCTCAGGCTCACAACAAGTACTAGTAGCCTGCAAGACTCCCAGTGTGAGGAGGAGGTGGAGGAGGAGGATAGATAGAGTGCGAAATCTTGAGCAATCAAGATGTTGGCGCACCTGGGTATCTCTCCGAGTCCTACCAACTGGCCCGGGGAACTTGGTGTGTTTCTGCGGGCGACAGGCCTAGGGTAGGGCTCCTCCGCTACGATAAAGCCTGCTGACTTGGACCGCGCTGGTGACAATCGGACATGTTGCCACGTGTACTGCAGCTAGCATGGGAAGAGCGCGCACAGACGCATCAGGCGCGTTGAAACTACCTCCGGGTTCGCTTGTCTCTCTTCAGCAATGCTGATGCGTTTATCAGCCTGAAAACGTGGGTACGTATCATCCTCCCGGTAATCGTGTATGGCCCTCTTATTTCTTTCTCTGCAGATTGCTCTGCCATTCGAGGCAAGAGCTTGAACAGTACTAACGTATCGCGATGCATCTGGAGTGTACTACTCCATTACGGGGCAGTACCTGCACAAACTCAGGTGTGTCATCCAAAAGGTAGTAGCGTGTTCGGCTTGGGGCGGACTTCGCTGCGATGAACAGCCTGCGTCCCGTTGCTATCGTGTTCATCTAGATCTCGGTATTGACTCCGCTGAATGTGCATGGACAGAGTCCTCAAATACAGGTCACCCTCACTCGAAGCTCGTCCGGCGCCCACAGCATCACTCGCACGACAATATCTCAGGCTCCCCCCAACGTCGACCCTAAGCTATGGCTTCCACCCGAAAAGCCGTATTCACCCCAAAGATCTTGATGCACATCTGTCTGCATATTCAAACCGACTCGCCCTCAGACGGTGGGCCCACGGGCTTCATGCTCTCCCAGAAGCTTGGGAACGATAGTCGCGCAACCCTCGCCCGCGTTGCCCGCGTCTGTAAGCACTTTTGCGACCCCGCCTTGCGTGTTCTCTGGAGGGACATACCCTCCTTCGCGGTCCTTGTCATGCTTCTCTCCGCCGCCGTCAAGGTGCCTATGTTCGACCACTACCAGTCTTATGTGAGTATGCCCAGCCAGTGTCGCTCCTCCGAGTCAGCGCTCATCGCCATGACCCACGCAGATGCTGCGGGGCAACATTGCGCCTGCAGATTGGGCACGCTTCGAGTACTACGCCCGCCTCGTCCGCCGCTGCCGCCTTACATCCAACTATCACACGCTAGGCTATGTCCCGGATGTCGACGCAACCGTCTACCCCCACCTGCACCTCCGCAACGGCCACAGACCGCTCCTCCCCCACATTGAGATGCTTGAGTGGTTCCAAACCGCGCACACCGACACGACTCTCCTGTGCCTGCTCGCGCCCTCGCTCCGGCGGCTCACCATCTTCATGCTCGAGGACGCCCCAGCCGCCCCGCCAGGTGGCAAGCGCGCTCGGAAG